>JAUZNJ010031731.1:0-14066 GCA_034780135.1 Jordanella pulchra | reverse complement strand
CGTTCCCCTGAGTTCCCCTGTGATCCTCTGTATTAGTTTTGCCTCTCGTATGTCCAGCGCTACCGGTGTAAACCCTGTTTCCGTTTAACCGTGCTGCCTGGTCTGAGGACTACTCTTCTGTTCTCTACATTCTGGACTAGCTCTCCAAAATAAACATCTTTTCAAGCACTTCCTGGTTCCAGCCTCTGCCTCACCATCATCCAAAACAACCACTTCCTGACACTTACAATACAAGCTAAAGATGTTTGTTATGGGTATAGATCAATATAAAGCAGGGAAATGAGGAATACAGGGAAAGAAAACAGTTTGTTTTTCCATCCAAGTAACGGATATTTGCTTATCCCTGTCTCATGTTTTGTATATGATATTTTTTTGTCTAAAACTCAAAATGTATTGAAATTTAACATGGTAGGAACATTTTGAAAGAATACAACAGAGGTGTGGCTTTTGATGTTGTAATTAGACATTTGTGTTTCACATAATATTGTTTCCATGAATGCAGCTTTACATTTCTAAAGCTATATCCACTTTTTGAAACATTTAAAAATGAGCTTCATGTTGATAAAGTGATCAGAGTCGATCAGTACTGCATTTGTGTTTTGTCTGGATATTAACCAGGCACACTAGTTGCAAAGGTTTGCTTGTATTAAGTTCCTCTGATTCATGGTATGAGGTTCTGAACAAGCTTGCTGCCTGGTCTATCTTGATCTGACTCACTCAGCAGTTTGACAGAATGTCCTGAGTCAGACTGGAAGTAAGACGCAGTGACGAAGTAAAACACATTTGGGAAAAACAAAGTAAAATCTTTGATGGACAAAGTAAACCAACACGGTGCTTATATAGCAAGCGTGTTGTGTTGGACATACACAGTCACTGCGACATTTCAGTACACAGTGTGATAACTCATAGTGGAGCGCAGAAATCAGATAAAGTGAAAAAGCAACAACTGTAGGCTATTTAGAGCTGAAACTACAGATTAGCATTCACTGCCTCGCCTCTTTATGCTCGGGGATTTCCGTAGAGGAAGGCTCTGCAACAAATCACATCCGAGCCTGTAAAGTCGCATGCGAGTAGTGTAAGAGGACCAGTCAAATTTCTCTGTAGAAATCTGAAGCAACACTTGCAAACTGATTCCGACAGAAACCCTCCATCCATTAAAGGGTTGAATGTCAGAACATTTGGGGGCAGAAAGTTCACTTTAATTTTCATAAAGTATTAACAGCTTTAGTGTAGATATGACTGTAAGAACCAGCAAAACTTACACTAGATGAAGAAAGGATTAGTTCAGTTTCTAACAAGTAAACATGCATTAAAAAGAGGAATGAATAGTGGTAATTAGAGACAGACTAGTTTTTATATATTAGCCTTTGCTTGCTTGATAGATGAGGTAGCATTGCTTCCTCTGTCGAATATCAGGTCATTGACTTTAATGATATTTCTTAATGGGACTCCCTTGAATCACTGATTCCTCAGCTTCACTCTCAGGCTAAAGTCAAACACTGTTAGTTCAACTAATAATCTGTCAGATCAGGATTCACATCTCATAAAGAGGCTAAAACTCTTCTTACACTTTTAGTGACGTGTTGCTACACAACCGTTTCTGTTGCCACCTGATATCCTGGAGATGCTGACTGAACCTGTGCTATATTTTATTAATACCTGCTAAAAATGCAGATCTAAATATAGCTTTTGCAGGGAAACCGAACCACATTGTTCAAAATCAAAACATTCCAGAGTAATTTTGAACTTGAACAGATCACTCTCCTCCATTAATACTCATACTTGTCTTAGGTTTTGAGTTTTAGAGGAGCTAATGTGATGCAGCCTTTCTCTCTATTAAACTTTTCTGTGTTGTGTGTGCATGTTAACTGAGAGTTATAATTAAAAGTTTGTCACTAAGACACTCAATGTTATAAAAAGATGCGTTAATCAGATTCATTACAGTTTGCAAAAAGTTAGTGTGATTAAATAAACTGCAAAAACTCTCTAATAAGTGATATTGCTGCCGTATGCTGCTTCCCTTTGAGCAAGTCAGCAATTCTCTATTTAAAAAATGTTGCCTGTAAGTTTAGATGTTGCCGTTTTATTACAATATTAGTTTTCCTTTGAACCATTTTCCTTTGCAGACTCTGAATATTCTGTGACCCCAGGAGACTGTGCAATGATATCCAGCTCCTTGATGATTTAGGATTAGAAGAATCTAATTTGCACAAAGAGAAATCACCCAACGGTCTCTGCAGACCAAGGCTAAACAAACTGAACTCTAATTACTCAAAACCTTGCTGCAACCTTCTGTTTGCCTTTTTTTTGTTCCCTCTGACCTTGGTCTGTGCATGGTGAGGTGGTAGCGTTGCTCAGGCAATCTCACAAGCAAGAGTGGAAACCCTTTGCAGTGAGAAGATCAATAGAGCTCATTGTGACAAAGGTTTAACACAAATCCAGCTCATGCATCAGATACCTTGGCCTTTCATGCTCCCTCTTTCTATCACTGCACTCATCTCTCCTCATTACGAGCAGCGTCAGCATTAGCTGGGCCTTTGCAGGGATTGGCTGGAGCATTGATCCTAATCATAGCTGAAGATCTTACATATTAGCTGCTTGTTAAAGATTTATGGCACTTCTGACAAGATGACTTTGTGCTTACATGTGTTCAAGAAAATGGATGCAATATATTCATTTTAGGATGATAAGATATCTGTGAAGGAAATTATTCTTACAAATCAGCACCAATGGCAAAAGAAAATTTTATCTGACAAATAAAAAAAAGCATTGTGGTAATCGAAGACTCTAATGCACA
Organism: Jordanella pulchra; assembly: GCA_034780135.1. Classification (NCBI taxonomy): domain Eukaryota; kingdom Metazoa; phylum Chordata; class Actinopteri; order Cyprinodontiformes; family Cyprinodontidae; genus Jordanella; species Jordanella pulchra. Next base: position 11,269 of record JAUZNJ010031731.1, on the reverse strand, counting down.
CATGGCCACCACTGGTAAAAACGGATTTGGTTTTTATCATTGCAGTTGTCAGTGAGAGTTAAATAGAGAAGCATCTTTTTATTTTTTTTTTGTCGAGGATCATGGTATGTGGAGGCACTTTTATTCAGTATCTATAATAAAACTTACAGTATTCCCCGAAATTATAAAAAGAAGCAGGGTTTTTTGGATGCCACACAATCTAAAAAAAAAAAACGTATTTCTAATGTGATTGGTACCATCAGTGTTATTGATAAAGGAAGACGAATGCAGCAAATGAATTGGAAGCTGCATGTATGATCAGTCTGTAAGTGCAGCTCAGAGCAGTGTGCTGACCTACTTAAACTCTGAGATAGATGATGTAAAAAAACAGCAGGACAAAGAGTCACTGAGCTCATGTTATTCCAGTTTTCACAAAAACTCTCCTTTCAAAGTTTTTTTGACAGATCAAGAATGAAACTCAAATGTTTTAGGCATTACAGACATGATGTTTTGATTGGTTGTTTTCCTCCAGCAGCCAATGAAAGCAGACCTTTCTTCTAGCCTGAGTCAAAGTTAGTATTGAGTGAGAACCTGTGTACTGCTGTTAGATCTAAAAAGTAATTAGACTGCAAGTATATTTTAGACCTCACAACCAACAATTAATCTTTAAAGTTAAACAGCCATGTTATTTGACATTTCTATGATTTTTACATAAGTATTTCACTTTGGATGCAAATATTGTTTTTTTGACAAATTAAAGTGTCCTGCTTATTTTTGTCTTTTAAGCTTTGCTTTTGCTCGATGTGTTAGTAAATATAGACTTTTGTGTATATATTTATCATAACAACATTGCGTGGTCAGATTTATGTCACTGCGCATGGGGACAGTTTGTAAGTTTGGATTACATTCATAGTTAGGAATAAAATAAAAGTCCACAATCAAGTGTGGAAAGGAGCAAGGAGATGTTTTATTCTTAGAAAAATAAAAATCGAGTTCTTCTGGGAAAACAGTCTGATTGTTGGAGTTCCCTAAGCTGGAGCTAAAGCTCCGGAAGCATTCTGATGTCTCTATGAAGTTGATAGACACATGAGTTATTGTCCTAGCTAACAGTGCTACTGGTGTGACCAATGCTATTAAGCCAGTCAGGACTTATTTAGTAGCTGCATCAATGGCCACCATCTGGATTTTTTTGAGTATAAAGTACAGTAGCCCAAAGCTGCGGAAATGAGCTGCAAAAATGTGTGCGATGCAAACTCTAAAGTTATGCAAAAACAAAGTGGTCTGGAGCACCGGATAACTACAACTTGCTGCCGCTTTGGCTATTTGCATCGTTTCCTTTCTGTGATTGCAGTTTTCTTTTTTCTTTTACTCACAGTATTTTGTTTTTCAATTGTTTTTTTTGTTGTTTTTTTTAGTGATTGTGGCATTCTTTGTTTGTAGTGTTTTTCAGCTGCATTTGTTTTTGTGTTTGTATGTTGTGGAGTTTGCATCATATGTGTGTTCGCAGCTAATATCGCCGTTTGCTGCTCATTTGCACCTGTTTACAACTGGTCTCTTTATTGTTTGCAACGTTCTTCTGTTTTTTTTGTGCTTGCATGTTTGGGAGTTGTTCCTCTGCTTTCTGCTCCTTTGCTGTGTCAGCCACTGTAGTAAAGCCTTATTTCATCACAGTCCACTAACTTTTGGTGTTTTTTCTAGAGACTTACAGCAGGACTTTAGCTTTATTTCCATCCTAATGATACCAGTTTTCTAGCAAAACGCTTAAACATTAAAAAAAAGAAAATGCAAACTAAGCAGTTATTTCATCCATCGGAGCTAATTGACAAAGCCATGTAAAATGTAATGTTTTCATACGCTGAAGTTACGCTTGGCTGTAATAAACAGGAAATAAAGTTAGCATGTTAGCTCAGACAGTGAAGGACAGAGGTTTTAATAAATGTATTGCAATCAGGCAAGTTGTTATGATTTCATCAGTTCAGTATCAGTGATGTTAGATGTCATCTGTGGCCCTTCAGAGAGAATGATGATTCTAATGCTGCGTTCAGGACGCCACCGACAACAGAAGCATTTACTTATTCTACAGTTGTGTTTCCATATCTTCTTTCCTGCTTTTATTCTTTGATGGAAACACATCTTATGTACCTTTATAGTGTAACTCCTATTTTTGTTTTACTTCAATCTGAGTGCTACATCAAAAGCAGACAAAATAACATTTAAAGTATTTTTAACACAACTAGAAATAACCAACTCATGATAGAGCTGACATAACAACAATTACTGTGAAATTAACCAGTTGACTTTCAACACCACGTCTCATAGCCTCCTCTATGTGGTAACAGCTACATTTTCATGTTTGGTTCAACATTCTGTGCTTCATGTGCTCATGGCTCTTACAGCTATCTCCACCCTTCTGTTAAACTCTGGGTTTACTAATTATATTTTCCGTTGCCCTGTTTCCTGTCGATCTGGTACAATGTTCCTCGACCCTTCCTCTTCTCCTGTGTTGTGGCCTTTACCCTCTGCACACCCGAAAACGTCAGTTCCTGTCTGCTAAAACACAGACAGGATCTATTATGATATGCATGGGAACCAAATGTTGCACTGATTCTGTCTAACACATGTAGCTTGGTCTAAACAGGAGTTCTATATAGAAGGATCTAATTTTGTAGCATAGTTTATGACATAGTTGTAACTAAAATAAATATAGTCCATCTTAACCAGCTGGTTCAATACGTTCTTTATGTTATTTGTGTTGTAGCACTACAGCTGTTCTGCTGAGGAAAACACCAGAGAGGTCAGGAATAACGGTGTGAAGCTGAATTACTTACAAGACATTGTTTTGCCACCGATTCTGAAAGCATTAAACAGATAAGCAGCTGGTATGACTGTGTGTTGTCTACTCCACAAACCCGACCTCTCAGGAAGAATACTACTGTTAAAAAACTAAGAGGACACTTGTACAGTTTGAAATATTATTTGTTTTTGGAAGGGCGAAAATGGGAAATGTTTGACACATATACAAACCAGCATATGCAGTGGGAAACTGGCAATTTGTTCCAATGCAAACCAGTGGTGGAGCAACACTCATTGTAGGGAGGAGGGGAGGAGTTAAATGTTTGTGGGTTTTTTTTACTTTTTTTATTTCTTCTCTTATTTATTAAAACTCTTATTATTATTAGCAGTTTGAGTCCAATTTATCAGCTCTTGTCCATCAAAAGCTCCTCTCATTTCAAAAAGTAATTCAACTACGATCAAGAAAAAAAACAGCAACATTTTAACACTGGAAAGAGTAATCTTTCATCACAGATCATAGCTTTGATGTAGTGAGGACAAACACAAACTAGTGCAGACAGCAAGGAAAAAAAGACTTGTATGGCATTATTTTAACTTTACAAGTTAAATAAAGATATATTGATTCTGGCGCCAATGGCGCGCCATAGAGAAAAAGTAACTACGTAACTATTACTTTCTGTTGAAATTGGCTTCGGTGATATTTAGTTTTATTAGATTTTGAATGGATAACTTAAGAAAATTTGTCATCTAAGTTACTTTTCCTTTGCACTTATGTGTAGCATTAAATAGTGTACATAAGTGATCTGGTGCTGCGACATGTCAATCATCTGGAGGGGCCAATCAGATAGCCTTAGACTGCCGGAGGGCAGTTATCATTCTGCTTCATTATATCTGTTCTCCCATCCTGGAGTATTTGTTGGTTCAACACCCAAATTTATGTTTTCTCTCCTGTCTAGCCTGTAAGTGTTTGGCTGTGACACCATTAGGGTATTAAATAGTAGCTGAGCTGTTGCCATTAACACATTTGTTTAGAGAGGTTGGAGTTTGGTCCTCTTTCTTATACTGTGACTGTATGTACCCTTTAATCTTCATGGGAACAGGCTCCTTGAAACCCACTCAGCCTCGGCAGCACATTTGCTCAGCCAGAATACATCCAGGTCACAATGATTGTGTTTGATACAAAAAATTGTAATATTTTTTCTCTCCCTTATTATAAAATACATACCTAATTACAATGTGTAGAGTTATTTTACAAGCCAGCATACGACGTAGACCTACAGTTTGAAATCCTGTGTTGAAGAAAAATTTTTAACATCAACCCAGGCCTGGTGGTCAGTATAGTTTATTTAATAAATCATAACTTATACCTAACCCTGTACACCAAGGTTTTTGTATTAAACAGACCATATTGTGAAAAAGTTCAACAGGTATGAAAGCTAAATGTAGACCGATACATGAGCTGGTCGAGATTTTTGACTTTTCCACTTGATCGTGGACTGATATCAGTGTTTTTTTCCTGCATCGGTATCAGCTGACACATGCATGTTTTGGTCAATTCTGAACCGTAGGAACCTTGCCTTGAGCACAAGTAAGGATCATGTATTGCTGCTCTCTCCATATGCTTTCCTTTTATTTGGTAATAAATGTTTATTTTTTGTTTCAATTGAGACTTGTGAAACCTTCGCAATCAGTATCATTTCTGATCTGCCTTAAAAAAACCTGCATTTGTCAATCTCTAACGAATGCTGTTGTAAATGAAAACTACACAACAGTGTTCATAAAGTACAGAGTTAGTATCAGACTTTCCATAATGCAACCAGTTTGTTCAGCTCAAGCAAAAGTGTTTCTTCCACTGGGATTTCACTGCAGCTCCAGGCTTCATTCACTCTCGCTAATTAAGAAAATCTTATGTCTGAACATGACTACAAACAAACCAAACTTTCAAAAAAACTAAAGCTTTAAGATTTGAATGCCCATGGTTTTACTACCAGTGCATAATGTGTGGCCATCAGACATGTTCATGAATCAAATTGGGCTTGTGCTGTTTCCAGTGTGGAGAAGATCACCAAAAGCCACATGATTCATCCTTAGCAATTTGTAGCTTGCGATGAGTGGTTTAGCAGCACTTGGGAGATAGATTAAGCTTTTCAACACAGTGGAAAGCTTAAGCTGCAGGGCTTTTTTCAAGCCTTCTGGGGATTGAATCTTGGGCTAAAACAAATAACTCATCAGCTTTTGTGAAAAAACCACAGTAGTGAGGATCATTCATTTTTAATACAATACTGACTGAGACTGTTGGCTGTTTGTAAAACCCTAAAATTGCTGTTAACAAATAACATTAAATCTGTCAAATAAGATAAATAATAAAAAAACGTTTCTTGACACAAACTGATTTTATGAGCACTTTATGTTTACTTGTTTATACGATGTAAATAATTGTGTTTCTAAATGTAAATTATAGCCTTTACCACTAAAATATAGTTTTCCTTAATAATTTAAAGTTAAACCCATTTATCTGATACAGTATATATGCAACATTTGGTAGTATATAGGCCCCACACAGAATTTCATTTAGGAAGCTATGCTACGAGAAGCTGGGTGGAAAAAGCCAAGTTTAATGTTTTGTATATAAGGATGAACATGAAAGAAAGTTTAAGTCACAATATATATGAAATGGGATCGTTGCTCAGGCCCAAGAAACAGGAATTGTTAAATTAGCATTAAAATATGAATCAGTTGTTTTTTTTTTTATATATAGACAGAGCTTTGTGTACTTTAAATCTGTCCTCTCTGTAATTTTCATCATAACATAACAGTGGATTATTTATGTAGTGTTTCAGTCCACAGACACATTCCTAGAAGTTTCTGTATTTTTATCTCTGAATAAATAAATTATTATAAAAAAGTTTTAAAAAATGAGAATGAACATAATATATTATATAGATCATTTAACAAAGGGAAAAAGTTTGCATATCACCTTAAAATCAAGTTTCCAGAGTCAGGAGGCAGAAGTACTTAATCTGTTAGTTGTAGTAGTAGTCGAGTGTGAGGTTACATAATAAATACTGATACAAATAGTTTTAATTAAAACAAAAGCATATTAATTAACTACTCTCCATGCGCATTTAAAAAGTTTATCCATTCAGATTCAATACCATGAGGCCCCCAATATATCCTAACTCTGACTTCATTATTCTTTCTGCTCTCTTGCTTTTCATCCACCTGTAGATTCTCTCCTATTCTCTTGTGGACCTGCTTCTATGCTCACTCTTTCATGGTGGACCCAACCTAAGAAAGTAAACTGCCTCTTAATGCTAATAGCTGTTTTCTTAAATAGTATCAACTGTCAATTGCATAAATGCAATGTTAAACTGAAAAGAAAAAATGCTTAACAGCTGCAAACTGGGTAGAACTGTAAATATGTGTTCAGCTATAAACAGGAAGTTTATTCAAGCCTCACTTTCTTAAACAGTGATGCTAACTTTAGCTTAGCTCATAATGAGATCAGAATGTTAACTTTTAAGAGCATATAGTTACTGCTGTCAGAAAACATTCATGACTGAGTTAAACTCAGTTATTTAATGATGACTTCACTTAACGGATTTCTAACTCTTTTACAGAACAGCTATTAGCCTGAAGATGCTTTGTTAATGTTAGTAGCCGCAACTAGCAAGAAAACAACTGAGGTTGTATATCCTGTAGAGTAGCCAATCACAGTCAGTTTACTTTCTCTGGTTGTTTCCAGTGTTAAAGAGACAAAAGTTGACATTAGTGCACAGAAAGAGGTCCAAACACCAATAGGAGATACTCTATAGTGGAGTGTAGGGAAGAAGCACGAACTCATGGTTGTGACAAATTAAGGGCATCATGGTGTGGAATCAGCATGCAGGTAAAGTTCAAAATGCATTTCTATCTGCTTGGTTTTAATTAAAACAGCTCCTATGAGTTTTTCACACTGTATGGTGTTATTGTGTCTGATTAGCCAGGAAACTGTCCCAACTTCAGAGAAGGATAAAAGACATCAGACCCAACAATTCAGAGGATTTGGAGACCACTATCAAAGCAAACTGTGCTCACAGGCTGATTGTCTTAATACTAGACAGCATAAATGCCAAAAAGTATACAAAAAAGGCCAAACTAAATACTGTGTGCAGAGAAAGTAACATACTTTACAGAAGTTTGACATTTGTGACTCAAATATTCTGCTGTTCTTCTTCAAAGCCTTCATTCTCTGAGATTTTGAATTTGTTTTTTTCTCCATTAATTGTAAGGCATAATAAAAAAAAATTACAAGAAAAAAAGGACTTGATCTATATACTATCTATATTGTAGAATTCTTTCTGACTTCAAGATCCTGAAACCCATCAATTGGAGAACAGAGGTAGAATGAAGCAGAATGATAAGTGGTCCCCATGTCCTTCAGCAGTCTAAGCCTAATGCAGCACTTACTTAGCTAGTGCCATGAGGTTCTTTCTTAAATGTTTATCTTTTGTTTATCAAATTCTAACTGTGGAATAAATGTGTGAAAAAAATGCTAATTCTTGTTCTCATCATACCAGAGTGCAAAGTTTCCAACTGAGAAATATACACCTTTAGTTTTTTCACAGTTAGACAGAAAAGAGATTCCCCTAGGAGGTAGAAAGGATCTAATGGTTGTGGTATTGATTCTAAGATCCCACTCTTTACTGCAGCTCTCTAACCAAGATGTTTAAAATGTTTTTGTCTCCTATACTAACCCTCCCCCAACACAAGGAAAAAATTGGCTTGACCCTATTTGTCCTGCAGTTTCCAGTTGTTTCAAACTTTGTATATATTGCTCTGACAAAATATGTAACTGAATATCATCTTTCCTGTCATCATTTTAAAGAGCAGTTAAGAGAAAACGGCCTGAGTGTCATGCCATAATATTGCTTGGAAACAGAACATTTAAGACCTTTATTTATAAATTCAGAAATTCTGATTAACTTTTATAAATCATTGTATAATTTGTAGGAACTTCAAGGTTTTTTTTTGGTAAAGACCCTTTTTTTGTTAGGCTAGGAATTTTAATCTAGATTGCATTTAAATCAATATTAAGTTTTAAAATAGATATTTATCAAGGATCTAAACTACTTCAATGAAAGATTCATTAAATTGTAAAGTATTTTTCAACCCCAAAGAGAGGTGTCAATAAAAGTAGAGTATTTTGTGTTTATTCATTACTTTAAGAAATAATTGCTGTGATTGTTTTACTGCAGATCATCCCTCAGGAGGGACAGCTTCTATAAAGCACCATTAACCACCGACCTGCATTGTTACAGCTGTTTCTGTAGTCTATGTTTACCCATGTAGAAAGAAACCTGAAGTCTGTCTGCCTTAATGTTGAGTTCTTTGATTTTTAAATTAAAATTTAATTCTTATGAGGTTGTAAAACCAACAAAAGAGTGGCTTCATCAAAGTCTTCTTTAAACTGGACATCTGAAGCTAGAGAAACTTCAAAACTACAGAAGCTCCCAACCTCAAAAGTCAGAATTTACATCCTATACTGTACTGTACCTTTGAATGCAATCAAAGCGTTTTCAGCCTCATATTGGATTAAAAAGAAAGCAGAGCAAAAAGAATCAAGATGTCCTAAACAAACCAGTTTTAAACGTTTTCCTGATAACTATAAAAAAAACAAAGTCTACATTTTTAACGATTAAGTAGTTGTTATACAACAATTGAAGATTTTCTTCATGTCCTGACTGCCTCTGACATTTCTCGATCTTTTTATGCTCCATTCACATCTCCTGCTCATCAACTCACCTTTAGGAATCCAGCCTAATTGCTTTTGTCTATCTGAAACAACAGATCACCCTCTAACCAGTACAATTTGTTTTAAATATCATTAACCTTTTCAATACTTTCACAGCAAATGTCACAGCCAGAAGATTCACAATAATACCAGAAGCACAGTCAATAAATGTGGGAGCTAAAAAGTATTGAACTTTGGTCTATTAGGTGCTGCTATTACAACTTAGAGTTTTCAGAAACTGTTTATTTATCAAATGATGCCATAGTTTCACAAATCATGACAGAGATCAGCAAAAAAGAGTTATTTGAATGTATTTAAACTAAAATCCTGCTATGGAGAAGATATATCATTTTTGATTTATTCTTTTTTTAAGGGGTGTGTTTTCATATTGTCAAACCAAACAGACATGGTGCCAACTGGAAACATGCCCAAACAATCAATAACTTGAAATTTCCAAATTCTGCTGAGCCTAAAATCATTCATACTCATGCTAAAATGTGCCCCGGGTAAACTCAGGGGTATTCTGGTCAACCCTTTCTCAGTAATCGGTAATACTTAACAAGCTTTGTTTGTCTCTGAGGGTATTTTCAGCCTTTCCTCCTTGGCGACAAACTCTTTTTGCTGTGAACCATTTTGTGAGAACTTCACTTGTGTGTTTCTGATAATTGTCCAGTTGGAAGAGTTCAAGGTTCCCTAAGGCTGCAAATTTCTGCTAACTGCCTGATATTTTCCACCGAGATCCTAATGTACTCCAGATCTGATTCCCAGAGAGACTCTGTGGATGGAACCAAACAACAAAGTGATGCCAAGGAAGGTCTTGAGCCCCCGAAAATTGACGTATTTCAATCCAAAATCCCAAATGGAAACAGATGATCTAAGTGTTTCCAAGGCGATGAGACATGTTTGAAGGATACTGACGTGACACCATGTATAAACAGTTGGACAATTTAAAGTCGGCTATGTGCGACATTCCCATAAAAACGATATTCATTTGAAAAGCATACAGTCAGGTAAGTTTTTTTACATGAGTATGAGTCATTTAGACCTATACTGTGCAGCCATTGTTATTTCTTCATACCATTTTGCTCTTAGGCATCAGCCTCTGCCCACTGGTTAATGTAAAGGCTACTAATTTAGCCTTGCTGAGCTGCAATCTGTCAGCTATTCATAGTTGTTATATGGGGTTCCTAACACAACCATCTGACAGAAACGGAAGAAAAAACAAACCCAAGAGGAGAGAACATGTGAGATATAGATTAATAAACCAATGTTATATCAATTGGATTGATTTAATTTAAATAATATTTAGTCAGACCTCCTGGAATGCCATGAAAATCCCAGAGACAACAGTGCTGTGTCTGTTTTAACCGTTTTCTTTTCTTTTTTTTATCTCAACTCTGTCACTTTCTGTCCCTGAACTGCTTCACATTGAGAGCAAAAAGGAAGCCCACCCACTCATCTTTCAGCAGATGGAAATAACCTTTCCAGATGGTCCCCCGTAGGAGATATAATTACCAAAGACGCCCTGGCAGTTTGTGGAAGTGTTCATCTGACCTCTGAAACCCTTGCCAGGTCCCTCTGTGACGTTGGTTTCTCATTGCAACAGATACGTAAACCTTGAACAGGAAGAGAAAAAAAAAAACAGCTCCCACTCACATCTGTACAGATAGTGAGCTGGGATAAGATATTCCCAGCAACACAATGGAAAAATCACAATTGCAATGTTTATAATATGCTGGGCGAGCATTTGGTGGCCTGCTAACATTAATACTGAATTTCTGAAGTTCTGTTTCATTAGAAATTGATTGCTGCTTTTCTTATCATATTCAACACATAATAACATGTTTAAAAAGGCCAAAAATTTGCATCTGGATAGTGGCGCAAACTTAGTACAAGATCAGCATTTTGTTACATGCATGGTAGTGTGGGCAGATTGAAAAAAGATCTTCTTTGTTAGCGCTCTTCTCTAAACCCAACCTAAACCAATCTCTATACTTTTTTAGGATATTTTCTGTTTAAGTTAAAAAATATCATCACCTGTTTGGTTTTATTTAAAAACATGTTAAGGGTTTACAGGGCGTTCACTGTAAATATTTTTGCTCTTCTGGGATGATTTTTCAGTCACGCAAAAACTTTTTAGAGTTTCAGTCTCAGTTTCAGCTACATCGCGGAAATCATACAGTTGGATTGAAGTTAATTATGTTTGAAATTCAGCTGGCCCTTGTGATTGTGAACATATCCAGCTGTTGAAGCAGAGTTAGGAACATCTGTGTGCAGATACACATCAACATCGCGTCTTGCGCATGTGCAGATATGAACTTTCTTTTCTCTAAATTTACCTCCAGATAAACAAGCTAGCGCAATCTCTCTATAGGGCTGGGTCCTGTGTGTGATTTTTGGATGAACAGTGTGAGCAGTCAGGACCAGCTGGCCAAGAAAAACTGGCTGCAAATCAGACTGCACTTGCGTTTCCATTACAACTGTGCCCACAGTATAAATATGTCAATATTCTGCCAATTTTTAAAATGCTAATTTCTACTTTCGCATTATGTCCATTAAATAAGAAATACATTTTAAAATTTCGCACCAATATGTTTCTTCATGCGATAAATCCTGAAAACAGCACGGCAGAGGCAAGCATACAAGATACGGTCCTGCTCACCATTATTGGCACCCATGAAGTTTAAGTACATATAGTGGAATATTTTCTGAAGGAAATTCATC
>JAUZNJ010031730.1:0-14066 GCA_034780135.1 Jordanella pulchra | reverse complement strand
GTCTAGTCTTAACCTGATGACTTGATGGGATGAATGGAGTCTGGTGTGCTACTGCTTGGGTGGAAAGAAAGCCAGCAGTCACACGGCCATTTCTGGAACCACTTTGACACCCCTGGTCTAGGCAGTCTCAGTGGGTAGGGTCATACGTTCTATGGTGTGATTTTTGTGCCACGAGGTTGAGCGCGCAAAGATCTATTTTGTGCATACGGATCTCATACACACTCACTCGACTCTGACAAACTGCACGTGCAGCTCACTCTGCTCACCCTCCACTCTATCTTTTTGATCGCACCCTGGGTAGACGGCATAGAATCAACATATTACCAGGCAGCCACAGTCACAACAAAGACCTACCATGGGAGCCAAGGGATATTGCAACTTTATATGAAACATTGATGGAATTCTGGACTTTACTTGTGTGGAGGATCTAACAGAACATGTTTCTGTTACCTGCACCCATAGACAACTTTGGTTGTATGTTATCCTTGGTCATCCCCAACAAAAACTGCAGCCACTACTTTGGGAGTGTGCATTCAGAGGAAGAAACAAATTCAGTCTCCATCTTTCTGACCAGCTATGGGGAAATAAAGATGTTTAACTTAGATGTTACTCATAATTCTAATAAACTAAAGGAATCAGCATTACATGCAGATGTACAGGAAGCAGATTTTAAATTCAAGCACTCTTGATACACCAGGACATGTTGACAGCTGAGGTGGTGTAGCAAATTGCTTGTGTTCCCGCCAATGGCTACAACTTTAGCCAGTAAACAGTTTAATAGTACTATAGTTTGATCAACATTGGATTTTTAAAAGCCAATAATCCTCCAAACCACAGACAAGGTTTTGGTACCAGTTTTTCTGTTTCATTTTCTTCCCGTTCTGAAACTTAATTTTCATTACTTTCACCAGGTTTGTCCATGTTTTTTACCAGTCAGGCTGCTGTGCTCTCACTCACATGGTGCTTGTTTGGTGCAACTGCAAAACTAGCCTTCTGTCAAACGATGCCCTGCATTGCAATGTTTTACCACTCAGCTTTCCCACAATTTTGTACACACTTGTTGTGGTTCATGAAAAAATTATATCCTGAGAAAAAATAATTAAAAACCCACACCAGTATTCGTATACTGTTATACCGCCCAGCACTGTAGCTGTTGCAGGACTAAATCATTCAATAATTTATTCTATAACCACCTGCTGAATGGTCCTTCCCAGTTTACCTCTAAATTATGCTGTTGTTGTAAAATCGGCTCTTCTACCATCTGCTTGCACAAAGCAACTTTAGTCAGCGTTCAGCATACGTGATAACGTGTTGAGGATGGGGCAGGGTGTGACATAACCCTATTCCTGTATGTTGTTACATCAAGTATTTATTTACTCAGCATTTATTTATTTACGTATTTACGTATTCATTTTAAATTATGTCAGAGTTGGTCCTCCATACAATTTTAGAAAGTTTTTGTTCAGTTGTTGGAAATTATAAATTTCTAAAGTTTTAAGAAGTTGTTTGGTAAGGTAATGCAAGGTTTAACTTGCAATGAGCTGCCTTGATTAATGCCAGCAGTTATCAAGTATTTTTGTTTTTTAATCCAAATGACTACTTGTTCTCTAAACAGAACATAATCCCATAGTTAAGACAATAGTTTAGACAGTTTAGACAATACCAGATTACTTATGGGAGTAGCATTCATTTTAATGTCACGGTTAACTTTAAAAGCTTATGATTTCAATGTCAAAAAAACTTTATAAGTATTTTCAACAAACAGAATCAAATGTCACTAACAGAGTGAAGAGTTCATGTGTTCTTCAGTAAGTGAGCTCTTTCATTTCTTATCATTTAATTTGTGAAATATTTGAGTACACGCAATTATATATGACATTTATCATCTGCAGCTTCAGACTACACTTCTCCCCAGCTGCCTTCGTTTCAGTCTCTGTTCTCCTAAAGTTACTCTAGAATGCTCTTTCTCCTTCCTAATATCTTGCCGCTCTTTCTCAAAAGCCTCTGAATAGGTCAGTATCCCTGTGGTACTAACGCTACCTCAGCTGACCTTCTGCAGTGATTGACACCTTTAAAGTGTGTGAAGTATAATTAGAGCCAGACTTAAATGCATTCACCCCCTAATTGAATTATTAAATCTTTGATTATGTTTGAGTAAAGGTAATTTTCCATTATGAAAACCAAACTCTGACAAAGTTTCATGATGAAGCTGGTGATATTTTTTAAACTCTTCAAAGTTTCAAAGTCTTCCCTGGCTTAATAATGTGCAAAGCAGGAAATTAATTAAAAAAAATCGAATATTTTCGTCATGTCCTATATTCCGTTTCCTAGACTAATCAAGATCTCAGCATTAAATAAATCAAATTTCTTACTTTTCAAGTTTTCAAAACTATATTGGATTTTTTATTTTTTTTGAGTGTGTTTTAGTTCTAGTTGTTTATTGCATAGAGAGTAATTGGCCCCTTTTCAGACTTGTGGTAGCTGTTATTATTCATCAATAAAACAATAAAAAACATGGCATTTTATATGAGCTGGACTAAACTTATTTTAATGCTAACTGGAAGGGTTATTTACTAAAAAGTAAAAAAAAAAAAAAAGAAAAATGTCTAAGACTGCATGAACTTCTCAGACTGTGATAAATGTCTTTTCTGATGGTTCAATTTATGCCTTTAGCAATAACAACTAATTGCAAAAGTATTGATCTTTGTCACATCAATACATATCCCAATAGTACATAACGGTAAATAAAAATCTAAAAGCATCAAACTTGTTTTTTTGTTTTTTTTGAGGTAATACAAAGGAAAACTAGGTAAATTAACGTCAGTACAACAGTTCTTAAATGCCTAACTAAAACTGGAGTTGCTTGTCTAGTAACTTGATGGATTTGACAGAGATTCCTTACAGCCTAGATATTCTAAACAACTATTAGATTTTCCACAACAGACACTGGAAATATGTTTGTTGTTATGTCTGCCACTCAGCATCGCCCTCCTCCAGATCCTCCACAATATCTTTAAAACACAAGAAATTCAACTAGTAACTGATCAACATAAAGACTAATGCAATGACTTTCACTCAGAACACAATAGTATTTTGTTACCAAATATTTTTAACTAGTGCAGATTACATTTTAAGCAAGAATGTCAATAAAATAAGCCAATCTGGCCCAATTATATTTAAATCAGGTTCATTTGGTCTATATTTACAGTGGTTAAAAAAATGGGGTTTAAATAATTTGATTGTCTTTTCTCCCTTAATTATAAAAGTCTTAAATTGAAAAATAGTTGTTTGTACTCCGGTTTCCTCCCACAGTCCAAAAACATTGACTGTTAGGTTAACTGGCATCTCTCAATTGTTCCTAGTGTGAGTGTGTGTGTGCATGGTTGTTTTTCCTTGTGTGTCCTATGCGTTGCCCTGCGACAGACTGGCATCCTGTCCTGGGTGTACCCCACATTACGCCCATAGTCTGCCGGAGATAGGCGCCTGCCCAACTGCAACCCCGATGGATAAAGTGGGAGAAGATGGATGGATGGATGAATTAAAAGGGCAAACACATTGAAAAATATACATTTTTCACACCATTGCATCTCTTACACTTTCAAATAATTTCTCTCCTAAATAACAGCTCAGGTTTTATAAGTCTGATATGGTGTATCACACATAGACAAATGCCTATTGGATCTGTGTAGATCTAGATCATGTCGAACCCACCTAATGCACCCATGTATGCAGGGCCACAAGCAAGGTGGCTGGGAAAACATGGACTGGATGGGATCATATTCACATGTTAGAAGGCCGTGGACACAAAGCCAACTTGAAAATGTATATTCACAACAAAGCAAACGCCCATTGACAATTGCAGCTAAATACAAGTTGGGTTGAAGACAAACAATTACCACCATTTCTAGACAGTTTATTTTGTAAAAATAAGAAATTAGATTAACATGTTTTTCACTTTTTTCCACAGGTATGCCATTATTTGTTTTGGCATATCTCTCTCAAACAAATACAAAAAAACTATTGTACTGTAACAAAATTTGAAAAAGTCTAGTATGTAGATCATTTTGTTTAGACAAAACTCTGTCACTTTTAAATGTTTATATACTCATTTGCTATAGCTTGCTTTTTGTGTTTGTAGGGCAAAATCTCAAAGTCATTTAGATTAAGCATGTGACATTTTGCTTAACCTTTTCAGTTACTGCAAAACATAAAAGACAAAAGAAATCCCATGCAGCTACTGTATCTGCAAATCTACACCCCACAGCAACACCTTGCAGCATCAAATGAACAGACAGATCAAAGCTCTGAGATTTAAGCCACAGCAAATACAGATTTTGAAGAGAGACGTAAAACTATCCCTGTTTGTTCTGCTCTGAGGAAAAAAAAAAACATGAAAAACATTTTTTTATGTTTTACAGATAGATAGTGAAAATGAATATATCATCCAATTATCTGTGAGCACTGGAAGAAGATCAGACTGAATTTTTAAGTCTACTTCTATTATAGGAGTAAATTTTTTGTTTAGATTAATTTTGTAAGCTAATCAGTGTTGGATACAGCTACAAATACAAAGATTGCCGTTTTTATTTCATAAAAAAATCACCCTGGCAAAATGACAAATTATGTTCTCTGTTTATTGACCCTGTAGGGTCAATTATGTTTGCTGCAAGAAGACACCAAGAGTGCCTTGGGTTCACAAGAATGTAGTGATGGCACGCTGATCGATGACAGGGATGCTTATCAGCCACCGTGTGTTACAGACACCTAATTGCAATTGATTCCTCTCTGCTGTACCATTAATTGTAAATCCTCTCTAAATCACAAACTCCACACACACTACATATGTTGGGCTCAAATCTCAAACTTCATTCATTAGTGGGCTCTACATTGGTTTCCAATATGGCCTCAGACAGTGCTGAGAGTAAGGTGCCGCTCTTGAGTGGGAAGCATTACCACTGTGCCAGGCTGTAATGCTCAACCCTGACGTTTGAAGGTCAGAGTTGATAACGAACAGATGAGGCTTCTCATCAAGATGTCCACATGCCGAGTTGGGCTGTCAAAATACCACAGTGAAAGCAAAATCATATCCAATTTAGTGAAATTATTGATCTTTTCATCTCAGTACTTGTAATCATTTAGCCAGTGTCTTTGTACAAAACTAAGATGTCTCAATAAATAACTGCACTTACTAATATCTGGATGGACAATTAGCATTTCTGAAATAAAAAAAAAATGTCTGGTCACTATTTTTGAGCAATACATTTATCACCCACTAACATTAAGCGATATGTAAAAATTTCCGATCGATATTCGTCAGTCTAACAGATTGTGATGAATGCTATATTTGTGCAGGTGTCTTTGTGAGCAAAGACAAGCACCCCTTCAAATCTATAACAGACAGAATAGCCTGTAAACACTTAAAAAAACTGCCTCTCTGTGGTTCTGGTTCGGCTATTAAAAAAAGAACTCCCGCTGCAGCTCCTGTTCCCGAAAGTTCCATTAATAAACTGTTTAAACTTCCTCAGGTTGTCTGGTTTGAATTCGAGCTCCTCAGTTTATCACCCTCACAGTTTCCTCTTAAAAAGTATCCTTTATGTGGCCTCAAACTCTATTCCTTGGTGTCCTGCAACCTTAAGATTAATATCTTCTTCAACACCCTTGACTATGATATAAACTCATTAGCATAACTGTGCAGAGCTTGAATGCATGCAAGTGAGATGGCTTAGCTATGTGATTCAAGTGTGTAGGTTTAGGGACACAAGTAGAAGATGCAGCATACTGGCTGTTCAGGATTAAAGGTTGAGACCAATGCTTTATTCCCTGTATTCATCCATTTCTCCCATTATGTTTATCTATCCCATGCATTTACAGCTGCACAATGAGACTTAACAAAAGGGGTTTGGAAATAAATTAGTTAAGGTAAATCATTAAATAAAATCAGACAGGGGTAAAATAGAAGAGAAAGTATATTGGTTATTAATAAATAAAAGGATAGTAAAATACACTGTAAAAGAACGAATCTTTAGGGGAAAAAAAACTTGTTTTATATGTGTATATTGTAACGCGTTGGTACCGAGGACACAAAATTCGAACCAGACGGGACAAAAGTTTAACAATTTATTTAGAGGAGTGTTATGAACTGTGGCGGCAGCGGGGATCAGCCACAATAGCTGGTTCTTCTCAGAGCACCAGTGGGAGATGAAGGGTCCAGAGGTACGGGTGACCAACCAGTACGTGATTGGTCTTTTCCTGGAGGAGGTCTCCGAACTGCGGCGTAGTCGGTAAGTCATCCAAACAGAACCTTAAGGAGAGCGATCTTAATCGAGGTCGACGAGAGCAGAGGTCAGAGCCGGGAGATCAGATGACAGTAGATAATCCAGTCCGAAACCCAGAATCAGGGTCGTAATGGGAACAGAGGTCGGCAACAGGAGGTCAGAAGTCAGAGAAAAACCCAGTCCGAAATCCAGAATCCGAATAACTAGGAGGCAGGGGTCAGAACCAGAAGACACAGAAACAGATCCACAGGGAAAACAGGCGAAAACAGGTCCAGAAGGGGAACAGGTCGTAACAGGCAGGCAGGCAGAAATAATGCTGGAAGATTCTCACCGTAGGACTTGAAATAATCTGGCACCAGACTGAGGTCCAAAGGAGGTTATACAGGCTGATGTGCAGGTGGAGCTGATTAGAAAGATGAGAGCTAGGCATGTGGAGATGATTAGAACATGGCTGCTGACAGAATCATGACATAGATGCTATTACTAAGAACAGAACGGTTGGGAAAAATAAAACAGCAAGATGTTTAGCTGAAATAAAGAATTAATAAAAAAAAAAACAGCATTAAAAAAATACTATGATTAACATGAATATTAGTTGTCTAGATAAACATAAATGTTCAGAGATAAAGTGCAACAGTTAAAAATTGATAAATATATTCCTATCTAACGAATTGACCAATTATGAAATCATTCTCTTTTTTAATTATTTTGCTGCAAACAATAAAATGAACAGTGAGACTTAAAAGTGAAATGTTAATCGGCAGAAGCAATTTCTTAGGTAATTAAACTATAAATATGTGAAAAATATGGAGTTTTCAAAGTTAACTGGCAAAATAAGTAATGTTCAAGTTTCGAAAGGAAAAACTCCATGCTGCCTTTTTGCAAATCTGGAGCAGCTGTTCTTTAGACCATGCTTCCTCGACTAAGCACAATTATACAATGAAGATTCTCACCAGAGGCTTATTAGAATAAGCCTACCAATTGACAGAGTGACAGACAGAATGTGGCTACAGGACTAGCAGCTCTCCAGTAGCCTCCACTGGCAGCAGTGTAAGCAACTACTCCTGAATTCCATGAAAGAAATCTGTTGTTAATTAGGGCATAATGGAGACAGAGATGTCAGCAGTAATAATACTTTTTTTCTTACTCTGATCTTATTTGTTTAGAGAGGAGAGTGAGCTGTAAAGCTGTGCTGAGACGACAGAGAGGTTTCCTCCACTACCAGAAGACTGATATATTATCAGTGTCATCTCAGCTGCCCCTTGTCTTGGTAAGAACAAACATATACAGTACTGTATTTTCCGGACTGTAAGTCGCAGTTTGCAACTTTTACTCTGGAGCGACTTATGTGTGAAATTATTATTTTTATATCATATCACATGTTATTTTCACACTTAACAGCAAGAGGGTGGTCCAGGCCTGTGTTGATAATTTCAACATTGTCGAAAAGATAAAGTGCCGCATCTTCTACCTCTGGAGTAAACAGAGTTGTTTAAAAGTAACAGCAAGGATGAAGATTATGTTAGATTTTGTGATTTGGAGTCACGCAGATGACTGGTAAACTTGTTAGCAAGTTATTTATACTATAGTTATCTGAATAGCTCTTAATGTTATATTAACATACCAGGCACGTTCTCAGATTGTTGTTTTATGTGTCATGTAAAGTTAAAATACCATACAATTGTTCAGCCTGTTGTTGCCTCTTTTTTATTTTTATTTTAAATTGCCTTTCAAGATGACATGTCTGTTCTTGGTGTTGGATTCTACCAAATAAGCTTCCAACAAAAATGCGACTTATACTCCAGTGCAACATATATGTCCTTTCCTTCTTTATTATGCATTGGCTGGAGCAATTTTTATTCCGGTGCAACTTACAGTGCGGAAAATACGGTATATTGGAACTGCATGTGCAGCAACTTCTTTGTGCACTTAATTATATTTTTTTTCCTCACTGTGGCCCTAATACTGCATCATACAATTAGCTGTTCTTAGTCAAATGATTATACACCATAATACTTCAATAATTTTTGAAAACTAAATTGCCTGCTTAAGTTTGAGTTCACTGTTGATTCAAAAACTTATACATATAGGCTCAAATGTGCTCATTTGCCTTACTGAATATTTTGCTAGTTAAGTATCGCCCCTATTCTTAGTGTAGCATACAACAAGCTCCTGGGAAAATACTGGCTGTGGTTGACCTCCTTTCTAGAACCATACAGTTTGATTAAATGGTTTTTTCCCCTGAGCAGAATTGGTTTTTAAACTTTGGATAGCAATTTTCTGTAGGACTTGATTTTACAGTTTTTGGCTTTGGAACCTCAAAACTTTCTTCCCCATATCAAGTCTGTTGAGGATATTTTTGATTTTTTTTTTTTTTTTTTTATTCTTTAAAAGGCAGTGAGATGTTTGCATCTCGATCTGGCAGATTTTAATTAATATATTCTTTACTGACCCACCCTTGATGTTCACAAGAATCTTTGCAACATGTGCTGAAAGCCTCATTCATCCACAACCGCTGATACATTATCTTTTGAAAGGCACATTTTCCACCTCCTACATTACCTCTTCCAACTTTGGTAACAAAGTCCTTTTTATATTCCATTACTTTCTCCAAATGATCCTTCCATGAAGGTCATGCCTCTGTAGGAGTTGCTGGATAGAAGAATGATTCAGACTATATCTGAAGGTCTTATGCAATCAAAAAGGGGGAAAAAATCAAGTCAGGATTCGCCTTCCAATCACAGTGTGAGGTGTTCTTTTGGAATTAATTACAAGCTCTAGAAAAAACAGCTCTTTGGAAAGTCTTTTCTATTAGCTTTCTCCTGCTTTGTAGACATTGGTCACCCTAACTCTTAAAATGCTAAGCAGCTGTTAATCTGCTCCTGGATGCAGATTGCTGGAACAAAAGAGCACAGTGTTCACAAAGCAGTGAAATTTGCATAACCTGCCCTTTCCTAATGAGAACTGTGTAAAAGCCATGGCCCAGACAAGCTAATTAAAATTTAAGACTTTTGTAAAAGTTATCTGATAAGGAAATCTTGCAAAGTGCCTAAAACTTTTGCAGATTTTGACTGTTTGGAGTATGCAGAGACTGTGGTTTAGCAAAACACATTTCATCCATTTTATCAAAGATATCTGTGTCTCTGTAAGAAAGATTAAAAGTAGGCACAGAGGAACTTCAGTAATAGAGTGACTTTACATGCCAAAAGGTTCATAAATGTTCCTTAAAGTTTAGAACCCTAAAACTCTCTTGTCACATTACTACCACAAACTTTAAGATATTACATGTTTTAGTGACACAAATAGAACTTATGTGATTGTTTTTTTCACAAATAGAAAATATTGACTGTATTTGGACTTATAAGTATTCAGCTCTCTCTTCCCTGATATGTTCTGAAAACACAACTAATTATTAAACAGTTAAAAAGTTTTTACAACATCACTCGATATGCCTGTTTTTTCTCTTTGTGTTTTAGTTGACATCCTAATGTAAAGACATGAAGCAGTGGGCTCAAAACCTAAATATCCTGGAAGTGCATGTTTGAGAAAACACCTCGAAGCAGCAATGAGATGAGAATACGTTACACACATTTTCCAGTGGAGCAGTTAATTCCCATGGTGATGTTTGGTGAAGGTTGTTTTAAAGAGTGCTGCCCAAAGAGTAACAGATTCTTTAGGAAAACTAAAACCTTTTGGATGATTTGGGCTCAAGAGATGTTGTAGGGCTTCTATTTATGAGTTTTTTAAAGGTTGTTCATAAAATTAGAACTATGTGAAGTAGTTTTACAAAGAGCCTGTTTTCCTTTTAAAGAATCCTGCTTATGTTGGAATTAATAATGTCCTTGTACAGTTTTGTTATATCTTTTATGGGACAACATAAAAGATATGCCACTATGATAAAGTATATATTAGTAAGTGTACATCTTGAGAAACAATGTAAACTTACTTTCACTTAAAATAACTTGATTCACAGTCTGTAAACTCTAAGCTGCTAGAAACGTTGTCTTTTTCAAATGGACATAAAGGGTCTTCAAGCATTGTCGTACCTTTTTGCTGTCATCCCCTAAGAAATGACGGCAATAATAAAAACCACACAAGTTTTTTTTTCTTGTTTCATTAGACCACAGAAAATGGTAGGGATAATTCAGATAGTGTTAAGTGCATATGGTGGCTACGAGTTCTGGAGACAAGTGGTCTTCCCTATTGACAAGCTGGTTAAGATTTAAAACCTGTTAAAATCCATTGTTATGCCGAGAAACGCATGCCTGCCAAGAATTGCATCTCCTGCTGCGACAGCGCGCATCGCTCTAAACTCTCGCATATTGACGAGAAAACAGACTGAAATATAACCGAAGAGGAAGCTTTTTAAGATATTTGTAACATTATCAAGTTTCTTAAACATGTAAGCCCTAAAATGGTGGGCTTTATTTCGCAGATTTATTGAAATAATTACAGTTTTTACAGCTCTATTGAGACATATGAGATAACACATACATAATATTCTATGAACTGCTGGTATGAATTTAATAATATTTGGGGAAAATAGGCAGGGGATGCAAATATTGACAGGCTCAACATCCATACTGACAGAAATTGCATCCCCCTCCTAACATGAAGAAATAAAGAGTTAAGAGTGAAATAACCTTTTCTACATAATTACACTTATCCTCTTAAGTACTGGTTTGAGTTTCACATAAATAGGACTATATTTGGGGAAATTAAGCAGGGGGTACAAAAATTGGCAGACTATTAATAGGCTTTGCTGAAAAATGCATCCTCTGCTAACACTGAGAAATACATAAATACAAGGGAAATAAGTCTTCTATGGACTACTGGTATACGTTTTATATCAACAGAATAATATTAAGGGCCTGTGTATATTAGCAAACTATGCCAAAAAAATGCATCCACCTGCTAAATTGAAGGAATGAATAGTTAAGTGGGATTTCACCTTTTCTACGTAATGCTATTTGTTCTCTGAGCAACCGCTGCAAGTTTCATGTCAACAGGACAATAGACAGGGACACAAATGTTGGCAGCTAGAATCCCTCCATTAGAAATCTGGATACAGGGCTGTATTTCCCACCAACACGCTTTTAAAATGATGACTGGCTTACTAAAGAAACTGAGGACAAAGTGATGAGAATGGCTAAGCAGTTCTGTAGCCCTAAACCATCATTGGGAATTATTGGAGCATCCTGAAAGAGAAGATATAGGATCTAACATTTAACTCTGGGATGTCGTCACTGAGAAGTGATAGAGGATCCCAGTGGCAACCTCTTAAGCTCAGGTGAACTACATTCCCCAAAGTCAAGGGTAGTGCTTGAAAATAATGGTGGCCACACACAATATTGACACTTTGAGCACATCTTAGTCATTTTACCTAAATGGTATGCACACATTTGCTGCATGCAATTAGAAATCAATGACTGTGTGTTAAGCTATTTGGAGGTGATAGCAAATTAAGCCTCTCATACAAACAGCAAAGTATTTTTCAGTGGATAGTAGTGTACTCAACCTTCGAAGATATTGAACACAAGGGAGAAGTTCTAACCTTTTTTAAGAATAAGCTAAACAGTATCATGCAGAATGGCTAAAAAACACCTGGATAAACACAATTCAGTATTGAGCAAGCCAGTTCTAATGATTAGACATGTCTCTTTTCTATTTAATTTGGCCTTAGCTGTCAGCAGTCTGGCTTTTTCTTGTTCTAACTCCAACAGCAACACACATAATCAGGTATTCAATCTGTTAAAAGTCTAGTCCTCTTTAAGCCTGCTATTATTCTTTCTGCAATAGGTGAAATTGTCAGGATGGCAACAACTGCTGCACTTTTCTCTCAGTCTGCCTTGGGGATATTAGAGGCTGAGTTGGATTGCCAAGTTATTAGAGAGAGTTTTGCCAATTTTAGTATGCTGTGTCTCCTAAAAGATTCCAGCTTGAAGGTTGTCTCCAGTAAAAATATATTTCAGTTTGTGTTGTTTTTGAGGCTCTGATGGACTAGTTTGGATGTCTGGTCTCTAGTTCCTCGATGTTAGACTCCAGCATAACAGTGATTCTGGACAGCATTAAATGGCTACCCAAAGATGTATGTTTTTATTTGTTTATTTTAATTTGATGAGTATTTCTTGATTCATTACTAAAATAATAAAAGCACTGCCATGAGATGCAATGCTTTATACAGTACATGCAAACTTGTAAATATTGACTGCATGGAAACAAAGAATATAATAAAGTGAAATAATGAAAACCTAATATGTATGTATTTGCTGCAGGCTATCAGTCTAGCAGTGATTACCTTTCTGGTTTGTATTAAGCCAATTCTTCTGATGTTTTATGAAAGTGACATGTTCGATAGTCAGACATTGCAAGTGTGACAGTATATGGTGGTGAGCTAGCAGGGTGAGAGGTGGGGGGTTGAAGGGGGCTTGCAGATCTATATCAAAACAATAATATCTAACTGACATCACTGTCATTGAAATGCAACATATTTCAACCTTGAAACAGGTAATTATCAGGTAATTATTTTAGCGTAACCATTTCAAAGGAAAATAAAGTGTTATTAAAAACTATATTCATACCCCATTTTGTAATCCAGGGCAGAGTCATTGGCCGCTTTGCGTGTTATACATTAGTTCTGGGAAAACGGAGCAGGTGCTCTCTCTGCTCTCTTTGCTCTGACAACATGGTGGGCTTTCAGGACGAGGCAGCTGCCTGTGACTGTTGAACAGCCATTAGAAAAGTTGGAAAATACTTATAGTATGGCAGTTCTCTTTGTGCCTGTGAGACAATACTTAGGAGAGCAGTGAGAGACTTACAGCAGCTCTTGGTGCTGTTATGAGACGGCAACAGTTAAATGACTGCTGCTGAAAGACATTGCAACCCCTTGATGAAGTTGTTAAATCTGCCAATAACATAGAGAAATGTGTGTTACTAATCGCTGTTTTGAGAGAAAAAAATGTTGCTTGAGGGCTCTGAAAAGTGCTCACATTTCTCTAAGTTGGCAACGGTGGACTGTCATCTCCAGTTTCCCTTCACTACTGAGAGAATTGTAGCCCACTGTAGCCACCTGTAAGTTTTCTACACTAGTCAGCTTTACAGCAAGGCAGACAGAAGTCAGTAATGTTTTTTTTTTTCAAAATAAAGTAAATGTTAACATTTCATGATATATAAATTCATACATTATGCTATACCCCGCCTTATGCCCATAGTCTACTGGAGTTAGGCACCGGCCCAACCATGACCCTGACGGATGAAGCGGGAGACGATGGATGGATGCATGCTATATCATATGCTTTATTTTGCTCTGACATATTCGGGGTCCCTTTACTAGGCGCCATCTGATCTCTGTTTTTTGATTTAGCCGTAATCAAGTCAGACCTCTTCCCAGTGCATGTTGAACTCTGACAGGGCTCCTCAATGTGACCGGTCCTGTTCATAAAATTTATGGACAGGATTTCCACGAGCAGCCAAGGGAGTGGATCTGATTTGGGGTCAAATGGATTGCATCACTGCTTTTTGTAGATGACAGGGATCTGCTGGCTCTCCCTTGCCAAGACCCACAACATGCACTGGGGTGGTTCAAAGCTGAATGTAAGAGATGAGAATCAGCGACAGACATTCTCCTAGTGGTCGTGTTTCAGATCAGTGTTGTATAAAGTACTGAAATCTCAGGGTCAAGTAAAAGTATAGGTACCGCTCCAAAATATGACTCTGGTAAAAGTCCAAGTCACTGACTGAAATGTTACTCGAGTTAAAGTCTTAAAGTATCCGAAACGTCTTGTACTTAAG
>JAUZNJ010031729.1:0-11660 GCA_034780135.1 Jordanella pulchra | reverse complement strand
AGGGAAAATGCTGCAATGATGGCGTTTAGTAGAAGAGAGGCAGAAACCTTTTCTGGGAAAAACACAAACCGTGATGAAAATAGGTCGAGTGATTTAGATAAGAAGGAAGGTTGGAAAAACACACACTGCAAAAAATACAGTGGAATTAAGTCTTTCTTAACATAAATGCATTTTACTTGAAGGGAGCAGGTGAGACACTTTGTCTGTAGAAGAAGAAAAGTTACATTTAATATAAGAAAAAACACTAAAGTCTCATAATGCAAGAGCATAATATCTAATTATTAATTAATTAAGGGTGAAAATAATAAACACACTGATTGTTTTTGCTGCGGACAAATCCAGCCTGGGCGGTTCATCAGATTTATCACGTTATAGATAAAAGATAATTACAGCCTGATGGTGCAGCTGTGCTTTAAACTGTCTGAATCCAACACTGTTACTCTATGCACACCCTGATATAAGGCATCAATGGGTCAGACTGGAAGGAAACATCTTGATCTAACATGAACTTCACGCTGAAACCTCTTTACATTTGGAATGAGAAGATTTTATCAGATAGGATTTAATGGTGGAGTCATCAGGCTGAATAATGAAGGATTTAAAGGGATTATTTACATCGAATATAGAATAAAAGCTGCCTGTGTCCTTTCTTCATTTATTTACTCTAAACATCAACAAAGTTGTTTATCTCCCTGCAAACTGAACTAAAAAGAGTTTACTAATGTTTAAATAAGCATATTTGCACTTAATTGGAAAAAATAATAATATTATTTCCAATGGAATTAGTATTTATTAAATTTAAAAAAAAGCATTGTTGCCCTGAAAATAAGATACGATATTATCCACTTAAAATAAGATCATTAAATGTTTTTTTTTCTTTTCTTAAATATCAATCATCTGTATACATTTGCATATTGTCTTATTTACCTGCTATAATTAAGGCAGAAAACATGGATTTCAGACAAATATTTGCTGTGATCGACCATGGAGGAGTTAGGCTGCTCCTTATAGTTGGCTCCTCACTGGGGAGCAGAACTATAGCAGGAAAGATCAAAGCCTCTTCCACAAAAAACAGCCAATCAACTAAAATAAATCATCTAGCCGCAGAATCAAAGGAAAATGCTGCTTTTCTTTTTTTTCCTGGCGTTTCCTTTTTCCACAGTAACATAAACTCACCTGCTGCTTCTTCAGCATGATGTTAACGGAGGTCAGGTCTTTGCCAAAGTCGTCGGACTGAAGCTGGCCGTCCAGGCCGCTCAGCCACTTGTCGAGGTCGGCGCAGCTCTGCGTGAACAGCTCGGCCTTGTTGGCGTCAAACAGACACTTGGCCTTGGTCTGAGTGGTGGACTCCAGCACGTCCCACATGGTCTTCAGGGACGCCAGCTTCTCCTTCACCATGGCCTCCGTCTCTGGTTTCTCTGCAGCCAGAGCCTGGCCTTCCTGCAGCAGAACGTTCACAGACAGATTCCACTAATGTTTGCTTCTTAAAACATGAAAATAAAAAAACAACTAAAGTTAAGGTTAACATTAATAATTGAATCAGATTCAATCAGAAAATGTATCCTGTGGTAAAATTAAGAAAAGTTTCATCAAAGTGGAATAAAGGAACCTCAAGTCAGTTCAAATTAAAGGTAAACTAAGATGTTGCAGCTGAGATCAAACAGCAGCCAAGCTGAGACAGTTAGCTCAGGCTAGCACGACATAAATACCAGACATAGTTTAAATATAACATAAAACATATTCAAGAAAACAAAGTTAAAGTAAACTCAAAGCAAAGATAAATAGTTTATAAAACAGATAAGCTAAGAAAATATCAACAAATAGTGTTTAAAGGGAGGCTAAACTAGCATGACACACAATGAAACAGGCTAAGCTAAAGTTAGCTTTGAACATAAAAACACCCAAAGAGAAAAGTAAATATATAAAGTAGGCAAAGCTAAATTAGCTTTAACCAAACCAAAGTTACAGCAGAGCAGAGTTTAATTAGATAAATTAACTTATAAGCAGTTAAACTTGTCCAATTAAGAAATATGGAACAATCAGTAGATAATTTAAGGCCCTTCGACTGCATGCTCTCCTCACTCACACTATCATCACTTAGTAAATGACACAAAGCTATAAATCACAATCTCACATGTGGCTATGAAGCAAAGGAAGCTCCAGCTGGATGCATAAACAAACAAAATATTCAGCTGAATCAAAACCAGTTCATATTTCAAATTAAAGGAAGAGTGTTTAAAAGTTAGCATCCAGTTCTCAGTGATGGACTCAGAGCTGAACCTTCAGAGGCTCATAAAGACACGAACAAAGTGGACCTTCTATCACCTGAAGAACATCTCCAGGATTAAAGGACGGAGGTCTCAGTGGGACCCTGAGATCTTATACATCAAGCTAAAATAAGCTAGGAAAGTTTCTTCCTATTGTGCAGAGCATATACTCAACATTTAACTTCATCTAAAAATGTTTTTTTTATTTTTTTTATTCAAATATGTAAAATTTAAAATCTTTTTTTAAAACTTTACGGACCTTTTCTATCTTCTCCAGCCACTCCTTGTTGGACTGCAGCTCCGCCATGAAGGCCTGATGTTTGAGCCACTTGCTGTGGAGGTTCCTGGCCTCGTCATACGTCATGTCCTGAGCCGTCAGCATTTTCTCGTTGATCCACAGAGACAGCTGGGGACAAGCAGACGGTAAACCACCAAACCAGACTACCTTACAGTCAGATGCACGGCTCTAAGTGCTGATCATGAGGGCTTCACCTCTTGGCAGTCCTGCAGGAACTTCTGCAGATCCCTGTTGTCCTTCAGCTTCATCAGCAGATCTTTGGCTGCCTGTCGGTTTTTTTTGTGTCTGAAATAATAACAGGCAAACTAAAGTTTTGACAACATCTTCCCTTCAATAACTTTTTACAGACTAGTTCAACCTTGATGACAAACACCTCAAACATCAACAACTAAAGAGTAATGAAGATGTTTTGTCAGCAGAACAAGCAGAACCTCGTTACCTCTGGTCGATGGAGTCCACCTTCTCCTGAATGCGCTCGGCATTGATGTTGCCGTCGGTGACCAGGCGGCGTCCAGTGTCAACCACACCGCTGATCTTTTCCTCGTTGGCGTCCATCGTGGTCATGAAGTCCTCCTGCTTCTTGATGGCGGCCTCTGCCCCCTCCAGGGTGGTGGGCATCTCAGTGTGAGCCAGAACGTACTCCTGAAGACCGGACAGCTTAACGTCACCCAGTGTTCAGAGAGGCCTCATTTAGACCTTTCAGGCTTTTTATCAACTCCTTTATCCCCTTCTGCACCAATCAAATCAATCGAAGACTCAATTAGATTCCATAAGGCAGAATTATTCAAAGCCTTTATTTTCTCTTTTTTCCCTTGATAAACATCCTATTGAAACCAAACCATACCAGCAGGTGGCAGCATCAGACCTTCTTCATCCAAACGATTTATTTTTAGCACCAACTCCAAAAAATGCCATGAGAAAGAGAACAGAAAGAAGAACTCGAGCCTTTGCCTCGAACCCAAAGCCTTTCTGACGAGCTCAGAAAACAGCGTCAGTCTAAGCGGTACCTGGTTGTTGAGGAAGGCCTCAGCCTGCTTGGTGTCCCTCAGGAACAGCTGGTAGGCGTGGGACTGGGACAGCAGACTCTGTCGGTTCTCCCACATCTTGTGCAGCTCGTTCCAGCCGGTGTCCAGCGCCTGCAGGCGCTGCCTGAGGAACATGTACTGAGCGTCCGTCTGGCCTTGGGTCACCATCTCGCCCATGTCCCGCATCTTCTGGTAGTCCTCCTCGTAGTTGCGGATCTCGTTCTTGATGTTCTCATGCTGGGCCAGCAGCTTCTCGGCTTCAGCCAGGGTGTTGGGCATGTCCTCTGAGGCGATGGCCGTCTGCGTCCGGGACAGCCACGACTGGAAGTCGTCCAGGTCTCGCAGGAACTGCTGCAGCTTGCTTGCCTCACCCAGAGACTCCTCACGGTTCTTCAATGTCCCCTAGAAACAGACCGGAGGAAATGGATCATCTCTGAAGTGATCAATGTGAGGAAGAAGAACATGTCTCTTCAGAGAAATCCTCTGACCTTCATCTCATTCCAGACGGCGGTGATCTCAGCCAGCTGTCCTTTGATGGCTGCGTGCTGCTCCGGGTGTTCGCTAGACAAACCTTCCGCCTCTTTCTCCAAGTCTCTCAGTTTGTCCTCGATGGCCACCAGGTCCCGCTCCATCCCCGTTAGCTTCCTCTGCAGAGCCATGACTCCGGCCAGATCATTGCCCAGCTCCTGGGTGGACTCGATCACCTGGAACAGATTTTTAGACGTCCTGAGGATCCTTGCGGGTTAAACAGACGGCCGCAGACGTAGAGCGGTTCTGTGGCGTACCTTGGTCTTTTCTTTGATCCAGGACTTGGTCTCGTTGCATTCCAGGTGGTAGTTCTGGACTCCCAGAGTAGAGTTCAGGTTCTCCTTCTTCTGATCCACCAGGTCTCTGAACTGACTCCACCTGGACAGACATCATCATCATCGGTACCGTTTGATCCAGCAGTGCCTCCCTATGAGAGTTTCCTCTGGACTCTGAACTGGTTTTAGTCCAGTCTCATTACCTGGTGTTGAGTTTGTCCTGCTGGGTCTTGATCTCCTTCTCGCTGGGATGTCCGCTGTGGATCAGCTGTCTGGCTACCTGGTTCACCACGGCGACCCGGGAAGCCTGGCTATTCATCTCTGGCTCCAGGTTCTCAAACCTAGACAGAGATGAAAGGGGAGCCATGAGGACCATGAAGATCTTCATGTTGGTGAATATTTCTCTGTATTGAACAGTAACTGAAGTTCTTGCTCAGTCTAAGGTATCGGTTCGGTTCTGGTTCCATGAACTAACTCCGTCCTCTAAGTCTGGGGAAGTTCTCACCGGTGCTGGATGACCTCCAGGTCCTCCAGTTTCTCTGGGATCTCCATGCTGTTGAGCCACTGCTCTTTCTCGTCGATCCACAGCTCACAGGCGCTGGCTTCACTCAGCAGTTTGTAGAGCGCCAGGGCGTCCTGCAGGGCCTGCTTCCTGAGCCGGGTCAGTTCCGCCACCTCCTTGTAGCGTTCTTCAATGCCCGCCAGCCGGTTCTGGATCTACGGAGGTGGAGACGGTGCAGAGCGCAGACCATCAGGTGTGGCAGAACCCAGCATGAATCTGAGCAGGGTATGAAGGAGCCGCAGGTGTACCTCTTCAGAGCTGGCCCTTTCCGGCGGCAGCGTCTGGGCCTGCTCATGCAGAGCATCGATGGCGGGCCGGTAGCTGCTGATCTCCTCAGCGACATCTTTGTGTTTCTTCACCAGAGTCTGAGCGGAGAACTCGTCGTGACCGACGTCCACGCTGGAGACGATGCGCAGAACGTCCAGCATCCACGTGTCGATGTCGTCAGCATCCGCCTGCAGGGTGACGCCAGGTTCAGTTAGAGAGGGATGATGCTGTGTGTGTGGCTGCCGGGACGAGTTCTCACCTGGAACTGGTGCTGGTTGCATGCCGCCTGCAGGCGTGCTTTTCGTACGGCAGACAGACGCTCCAGAGCCGCCCACTGCTCCTGAAAGGGAGGACAGCGGGTGTCAGGCTGGCTCTTTCAAAATAAAGGAGGAATGTGTTTCCGGCAGGTCGCCTACCTGGATGTCCTGGATCCGCTCCTTGATCTTCTCGGCTCCGAAGTGGTTGTCGGCCACCAGCTCCTTGCCCTGTTTGATGGTCTGCTGCAGGTGGGCGGCTCGCCCGCTCATCTCGTCTTCGAAGGCTTTGTGCTGACTGAGCAGGCGCACCGTGCCCGTCAGGTCCTTCCCATAATCCTCAGAGGACAGGATCTGCTCCTTCTCCCTGATCCATCCCTCCTGCAGACCACAGACTCCATCAGGTTATCACCATGGAAACCCTTCTTTGTTCAATGATCAGAGAGCTGATGGTTTTAAATCTAAAGTGAGCAGAACCTCTTCCGCCATCTCCCAGAAGAACTTCCAGAGTCGGCGGGATTCCTCCAGCCGAGCTCGGCGTTCAGCGGCCAGCTGGCTCAGCTCCTGGTAGCAGAACTCCATGTGGGCCACGCGGTCCCTGATGACCTGCGGGTCACAGGGCTTATAACCTGAGGAGGAGGAGGAGGAGGGCGGGGATCAGTGAGGAGGAGCACAGGAGCAGGATGAAGGCAGCAGACACTGAAGGGTTCTATGTTACCGTCTGTGTCGGCGGCAAACTTCTGAGCGTTACTGTTGACGTTTCTGACTCGGTCGGCCTGGATGCCGATGTCCGCTTCCACCAGAGCGTGTTTCTGCAGCAGGTCCTCCACACCCAGCAGGTGTTTACCGTAATCCTGAGAGAGCAGCAGCATCTGCAGGCGGATGGAACAGTGACAGGAGGTCAAAGGTCAACAAACACACAGCTAAAAACAGGATCTGATGTTTTATTGAGTGGACATGAAAACGTTGCACTAAAACAGATCCTTAGAGTCAAAGATCGATGGGATCAGCTGGTTTTACGTAGAAAACCAATCTGACTGAACTGCATCTATAAAGAGGCTGGAGATGAACAGGGTCAAAACAAGTAAACTGAATTCAAATTTAACTGAGTCATTGGAAAAGTTCAGTTAATATTCTGCAAATCATCATCAGTCTGGTTTATCAATCTCTGCTCTCAGGGACTCCTGATCATGTGGGTGTGGAACTGAACCTACGGCGCCATCTGCTGACGAAACCATACAGCTGTTTTATCCCAAAACCAGGAGTCAGAAGAAACCAGACAGAAAGTTTTCCTGAGGAGTTAAAACTGAGCAGTGAATCGTTTTTCACTGGTGAAAACTGACCTGCAGGCATTTTCCAAGTTTTCTGCAGCATATTTATCGAAGTTCAGCTTAATTTTCCAAACATTCTTTGATTAACAAGAAATGTTTTAATGAGCCTCGACTATAAGGATTAATAGAAGCCAGAAGGCAAAGCTTTTCTAACAGGAGTTTTATAAACGTACTAATGAATATCAAACGGATCGGTCCAGTAAACAAACCGAGACGGTTTGAAGAACTAAACAACAGGTTTTAGTTCATCACTGTTCTTCATTAAAGGAAACACATCTCTAATGAATTTTAACATCTAAATCCAGACTGGAATCAAATTAACAAAATAAAAACTTATCACATAGAAAGAGGCAACAGCTTGACTTTAAATTGTTGTTTCTATTTGACTTTAAGTGAATGTAAACATTAATCCTGTCAGTCGGATTAAAAAGGACACATTAAACACGTTAAACATTTAACTAAAAGATGAAAGAAAAACAGAAACTAACTTAAGAAAATAACTGCAGACCCAGTTTAGAGCCCTGATGAATCCCACAAGCAACCCCCCCCAAAAAGCTTTAACAGAAGACAAGAGATGAGTTATCCAATACTTTGACTAGGACATAAAGTGAATAAATGGCAGATTCTTCTTCAGTTAATTTAGGACTTTAGGACAACAAGAACGTCTCTAAAACTATTTGTGTTTCTAAACAAACAAAATCAGTAAAACCAGTTTTTAACTTCTGTTCAGAAAATGTTTAATATTTGAATTTAGGAATAAAGAGCAAACAAACGTGAACTTCTCCTGGTGATTTTAAAGCTCTGAGAAGAATCTGATGTTACCTTCATCTCGTCCATCCAGTCCATGATGTAGAGCATCTCCTGGAAGACTCTCTGCAGGCCCAGGTTCTGCTCCAGCCTGTGGCGCCGGGCCTTCAGCAGCTCCAGCAGGTACTCCCACAGACGGATCACATTGTCCTTCCTGGCTGTGATGCGCTTGATGTCATGGTAACTCTCCGCCTCCAGCTCCTTCGCCACGGCAACCACCGCCTGCACCGACAGAGGAGAGAGGAGGAGGCTGATGAGGTTCTGACTGAAGGTTTAGCGGGGAGAAGCCGTGGGCCTGGGCGGACCTGAACTCGCTCCTCGTACGCCGCGATGTCCGTCTCTATGGCTTCGTGTTTCTTTGTGGCGGCTTCAACGGCCTGCAGGTCGTATCCAAAATTATCCTGAGGAAAGAGAACAGGAAGCAGGAGAAGAGAGGAGACACAGAGAGGAGTTAATCACTGGCATCCGCTCAGATTGTTCTGGTTTCTGACTAAAATGCTCGCCGCTGCTGAGCAGAACCCGTCCAGGTGTTTACCTGAGAGACCAGCCTCTGGTTCTCACTCAGCCACGTCTCCCTCATGGCCGCCTTACGGTCGAACCGGCGGGCCAGCTGCTCCAGCTTCTCCTGACGAATCAGCTCCGTCCTCAGAGCCAGCTCCCGCTCGTGCTCCGCCTTCTCCAGACGCTCCCATGCCTAAAACAAGCACACCCAGGAGAGAACAGTGAGCGCCGCTAAAGAGGGAAGACCACAACCTCCAGAGACGCCTCCAGAGGTCAGCGAGGTCCAAACCGGACCAGGAGGGAGAACCGGAGTCTGTTGGTGAATGAAAGCGACAGAGCTGAGCTCCTCCATGGACCAACATCAGAAGCTCATGGGAGGAGCAGCAGCTTCCCTCTGAGGAGGCGGAGCTCCTCCAGCTGCGGCTAACTAACCTTCTCTGGGTCAGAACATCAAGTTATGACTTCAACTCTGAAAACTACATCAGATCATCTGAAAATATCTGGTTAGAAAATATGTTAAAAAACCTCCAAAGCAAAATCAGTTTCCTTCCAACCAAAGAGTCGCATCATGTGTGGAAACATCTGGAGCTCCAGCTGAAGTTACCTTGTTGATGTCAGAGATGAGTTTTCCCTCTCTGGGGGTGAAGACCTTCTGGTTGTTGGCTCTCATCTTACTCTGGATGGTGAAGAGCAGAACCTCCAGGTTCCCCTTCTCTGTAAACCTGATCAACACGAAACAAAGATGGAGAGACCTGATGATCGGAGCCACGCTCTGAGGAGGTTAACAGATGGTTCAACATCTTCCACGGTTCCATGTTAGATTCCCACTGAAAGGAGCGGATTGAATCTAGATCTGCAGATGATCGGCCTTCAGGCAGCATGAAATCAAACGGCTACAGCTGGGACTGACTTTGGCGGTTTCTCCACGGTGCGGTACGTGTTGAAGGCCTGCAGCTGCTGCTGGACGCCCACCAGAGAGTTGGCGAACTTCCTGTTGTTGAGGATGATGATGGTCTGTTCGATCCACTCCAGCAGGTCCGACGCCAGAGACTCGTACTTCTCGATCATTTTCTCCGTCTCCAGCGCCTGATCCAGAACCTGCCAGACAAAGCGCAGGAGAAAAATGCCCCGTCAGACCAAACCGAACTGAAAACAGAGAATAAGTTTGTTTATTAAACTAATTCAATGTAATAAATCAGTAAACTTTCACTTTATCATCAGTTTTAACACTTTTATTAATTATTCTCACCACTTGTTTTACTCTTCATCTATTTCCTGCTTTAAAAATCAGGAAATGTTTGATTTTTCAAAAAAAAAATGAATAACTTTTAATATTTGATCAGAAAAGCTGACATCGGATCTGTTCATCTGGTATTAATACAGTTCTTAATGATGATGATGAAATGAGACCATCCTCATCGTCAGTCCTGGTTGGACGCAGCAGACCTCGTCCTACAGACTCTCTGCTTCTCTCAGGGTTTTTAACCCGGAAGCTGAACTCGTGTCTGAAGAGCTGCAGCAGTAAACAGTTCAAACCTCCTGGTTCCAGAACCAGCAGCTTGTTCGGATCCAAAAGAACCAGAAAACCCGGCTCTGTGGTACCAATCAGAGTCCAGGCTCACCTTTCCGATCCTCTTCCCCTCCACCTTCAGCGCCTTCATCTTGGAGAAGTAGTGGTAGTAGGTGACAACGTAGGTGATGATGGACTTCTCGTCAGGATGCTCCACGCTGATGTCTGCACACAGAGGAAGAGGAGGAAGAGGAAGATGACACACACCTTCATTTAGATGTGTCTGTGGGTGTGTGTTGTATTGTGTTATAGTGTTTAGCTGTGTGTCGTTGTGCAGGTGGGTGACCTTCAGGGTCCAGCAGCTTGGTGAGGCCCAGGTGCTGCTCCGCCTGGTTGAAGGCATTCTGCAGGTTGTAGTGAGCGTTTGATTTCTTCAGCTTATCAAAGTCGATCAAGTCGGGTCTAAAAAGATTAACCAGGAAAAATGAGGTTTGTTAAAGTAGAAATAAAAAGAAAAAAAACTTTCAGTTCATCAAAGGTCAAATTTTCTGTTAGAAAGGGTTTAAAACTGTCTTATAATAAACATCATTATTGAAGCAAACCTGCAACTAGAACGACGTCTGAACGTCACACATGGAGAGTTTAGATGCTAATAATCTGCTCCGACTGTTAAAAGCTTCACTGGCCTTCATGTCAACACTGCAGCTAACAGCTGAGGCTACTAAAGACATGGAGACATTTATAAACGAGAAGGAAAAAAGGCTCAAGAGTGTTTGATAGTAAGAGCTGCTGCTTCAGTACATGAATTCAACTTGAACTACATGTAAACCAAAGGCAGAATTAAACTCCACTACTTTACAAACAAACAACTCAAAGATCTAATAAAAGACGGTGAATCAAATTGAGAACAGTTTCCTATTTAGGTCTGAAAGTGAGGAAAATGACAGACATTCCAGACATTTTCTACTTCTTCACAGTAAAACGATCAGTCGTCTGACTTTAAACACAAAAACAAAACACAAAGACATGAAGGAGCAGATTAATCACCGAGATAAAATATATCAGCTTCAGACAGACTTTAATAATCCCACAGAGAAATTATAGTTTCTGTAGAAAACAAACCAAACTACAAGCATAAGTACAGAAATACATGAAAACAGACCAGGGAGGACAAATACTGTGGATATAGAGCCAAAATATAGAAAAAAGGAAGTTATTGATTCTTTATTACAGCCATAGTTTTATTACTATACTTTATTATTTTGTTAATATATAGATGCATTTATCCTATTAGCATCTTTTTAAAAAAAGCAACATTTGCCTGATTTGTTCCCATCAGAAGAAGAAGAAGAGACCAAACCGAAAAATAAAATCCAACTGACAGATTATAATAAACTGCATGTCCAAAATCTTTAGTTTACCAAGATGATTTGCTGCTGGTTCTTATTTTCATTTCTACATCTACAGGTAGGGAACACTGATGATGAGGAGGAGGAGGAGGAGGAGGAGGAGGAGGAGGTCCTACCTGTGTTTGTGGATCAGGGCGTTGAAGGCCATCCCGTCTCTCCAGCTGGTGGTGAAGTTGTGGATGTTGACGTTTGGATACCTGAGCAGGAAATCATCATCAGACGTGATGAAGATTAACAGAGTTTATACACAGATGGAACCTGATGAATCCTCACTTTATATCCAGCAATGAATGATACAGCAGAAATATCTCATTGTTCCATTTCTGAGGAACACGCAGAAAACGTTCAACAGTCAAATGACTGAATGTTCCTGGAACCATGAATATTTTTATCTGCAGGAGGAAGAACCGAAGTCAGAGCAGCAGAGGAGCAGAGGAGCAGAGGAGCAGAGGAGCAGAGGAGCAGTTCTCTGCAGGATGAGGAGGGACTCAGTGAAGCTCAGCGGTTTTAGACGGAGCCGCAGATCATTGTTTATAAACAAACAGAAAAACCTCGATAAACAACATCTTTGATTCATTTAAAGGCGTCTCAGAAAAAAAGAGGAAAAAACACTTTGATGTTTTCTA
>JAUZNJ010031728.1:0-14067 GCA_034780135.1 Jordanella pulchra | reverse complement strand
ATGCAAAAGACTTTCCTTAGTATTCTTATATGGTCGAAGAAACTGAAAATTACTAAGTTTTGACCAGGCTTATCTTTTAAGCTAAACATCGTTAGCCCACTATTATCCTATTTTTTTACTACCTTGTGTTTTAATGCCTGGAAAAGAGAATTCATAATTGTTGATAACTGTTAAAAATTTCAATCAAAATAATTTAGCAAAATAACATTTTATGTAAATATGCAGAAAATATTTCCCCCAGTTTATTGACATATTATCTGCATCCTTTGAACTTTCCAGATTTTAATTTTGGAACCATAATCCCACATATTTTTTAAATGTATTACAAACAGTCGTCATTGTAGTACTTTTTTATTGTAAGTTTTTGCAAAGCACATTTGCTCTTCCTTTCACTCTTGTTAAACAGCGTCTGTCTATTAGGTGAAATAAAGCATATTCAAGGCTGTAATTGTAATGTGACATGTGAAAATATTAATGTAAGACTATAACGCAGTGTAGGATCAAGACGTGTCACATGTATAAACAAAATACCAGTGGTAGATAAAATGTTCGGCCCTGGGATTTTTTTTTTCATCTGACTATGAAACACTGAAATATAAACAGCAGTACCCTTTGAGTCTACAGGCATTTGTACACCTGAAGCAGGGGTGCTCAAGTCCAGTTCTAAAGAGCTAACATCCTGTAACTTGTAGTCACATCTCTTCTCTAACAAACCTGAATCTAAAGGCTCAGTCCCCTCATTTAGTTCAGAAGAGGTATAGTAACGAGCCACTCACTTGATTCATGTGTTTTTAAAACTGGGTGCATCAAAAAGTTGCAGGACAGTATCTCTTGAGGACTAGACCTGAGCACCCCTGACCTGAAGTCTTTACACTGAAAAGGCCTTATGATGGTGGTGTTTGTACGTAATTCTGAGACAATTATAACGCCGTTTCCACAAGAGGGCAGCACAGACTCACTTTTACAGCACTGAAGTCCATCCACAGACAACACTGCTGAATAGTAGCACACATCTATGATAAAGGAGAGAAAAAAGTGCCAGCAAGTAGTTTACATTTAATTATTTAATATTTAAATATAATTATACCATATATCAGGGATGTTGTAAACATCCTAAATGATTCAGTATAATTTCTTGCTTTGAACATACTTATTGTAATTCTTTACTTTAGTTTAACGCTACAGAAACACATGGATCATACCGCAATACTCATAATTGCATTGTTAGAGCTAGACATGTCTCTGAGGTTTTTCTTTTTTTTTGCTATCAAATGCCATGACAGATTTCTAATTGGATATCGTTTCTTTTTTCTATCTTTTAAGTGTTAGGCTCTATTCCAGTAGCAGAGCCAGACAATCTTTCATGGAGGGGGTGAAGGAGGCACAAGGTGAGTTGTCAAACCTTGATGTTTTGATTGCTATACGTAAGAAATCTTGTATATGTACATTAAATCAACAAAAAAAGTAAAAAAACAAACATGTTTTGTCACCTTTCTTTCTAGGTAACTTTTAGGTATAAGGTAACTAAGAAAAACAAATGTTCCAAAAACTAAATAAATAAATACAGACGAAACATTCAGAAAAGTAACTGAAAAGACCTTACAGGACTAACTTCTGTCATCACTTTTAGGAGGGCCTTCAATCTCTTTCATTCACAATCTTGTTGTGATTAAAACATCTCACAAAAAGAATCAAATCTAATATCTCTGCAGTAGGATTTTTACTGAAGGAAAATAAAAACGAGAGAGTCTAGTTGGTTAGTTAGATACGCTGTATTCTCTTACTCTTTGCCTTTCTGTTCTCTATCATCAGTTTTCTCTGCATGCCTTCTTTCTCTGTCTTTGACTCTGAAATCTTCCCATGCTTATCACTTATTCTAATATCTTATATTCATCTTCTTTTAGTCAATGCAACCACAAAACAGGCTTAAACTAAAAGGCACCCAGACTTTTGCTCAGTTTTTCCTAAAGACAAAACCTATATAGGAGTGTTTTTTAATACTGCCGACACACACCAGAGTAAATGGAGTGCAAATGTATTTAAGCAGCACAGAGGTCCATCCTCCTCAGCACATTCCAAGTCAAATGCAAATCATTTAGCCGTTTCTTGTTCTTCTGGATTTTTGGAGTCCTTTGTTTTGCATAGGCTATGTGACTGATCTTTTCAACCATGATGACTGTGCCTATGTAATTTCTTTGAAATGAGTTCCATGAATGAACCAAAGATGCTTGGAAGCTGAAACTGCAATCTTTGCTCTCTTTTCAATGAAGGTGTTTCTCTTTTACAAAGATGGCTTCCTTCATCCATGTCTCAAACCATCTGTTTTCTCTATCCAGAATCTGAATGTTTTTGTCCTCAAAGAAGTGTCTTTTGTTCTTGAAGTTCTAGTGTGGAGCTGAATCTCGTCCAGAGTTTCTGGCTCTTTGGTCTTTCCAGTACAGGAGTCTGAACAGTCCTCACTACACTGGATCACATTAACAACTCCGCTCAGCTTTGGTTTGTGTATTCTGCGTCTTTGGAATTAACAATTTTTTTTTCTGAGAGTGCTGTTGGGTTTGAAATTCACTGGTATGTTATGTTTAGAGAAAATCCTTCTGAGTTTCTCAGAAATTCCACATATGGAATTACAGTATTTATGTGTCGCTTTGCTTTTTCCTCTGTGCTAGATGCAGTGTTATTCTTTCTGCTATTTTTTTTTCTTTTCTTTTTTTTGCTGACTTAACAAACCACGGGGCTCAATTGATTTCCTAACATCTCTGTTTTTTTTATTTTTATTTCTCCTCTGTAATTGAGGGAATCTATCTCAGAGTTCTAATAACAGCAAATTTGTGTTCCATTTGGGGATGTGAGCCAAAATGCTGGTGTTGGTCTCTATGTGTAGGTTTCCGGTAAATCTCAATATTAAGTTTAATCTTCACTCATCTTTTCAACATCCATTAGTTGTTTGCCAAAGAAAACAGGAATTTATCCCGTTTTAAATGTGATTTTATTGTCATCTGCATGTGTAAGCATCAAGATTTGGAAAAAATAGCACCCTGATTATGGCAAGAAGTCTATAGCCAAAAATCATTTATCATAAAAGCACAGGAATTTAAAGGCTGTAAGAGGCTTTTGGACAAACCAACGTGTACTTTGGTATTTTAATGACATAAAAGTAGGGAGAAAGATGGGGAAAATTGTAGGTAAATGTATCATTTACTGATAATTCTTATTCCTATTGATATGATAAGGTTAACTATATTTAGTCCATATTTTTGTTTTATTCCAATAGGCTAAAAATATTCTCATCGTGGACAGAATTTTTGAGTGAGATATTGAAATTACCACATTTCTAGTGGTTTTGAAGGCATCATTTGGTCGTGCTCGTCTAGTGCCGTTATGGTCCTGCGCATGCGCCATACAAGTAGGAGAGCCTTCGCGCTTCCGTTAGCAGTAGGAGCTAGCGGGCAGGTCTGGTTGGGGAAGAGGCTGTTGAGAAAGAAGACCTGCGCAGCCAGACAGATATTGGTGACTTCAGATATCCCCAGTTAATCCTTGAGCTAACCATTATCCCTCCATGCTGACCAGGAAAGGAAGATAACGTTAATAGCCTGGCACTGCCTCCACCTAATTAGCCACAGTCAATACTGTTAAAGGGAGAGACTGCGTTTTGCTTGGAGGGGCTTGTTATTTTCTGTAGTTTTCATTTAAGACTCTAAAAGTATTACCCGAAGTGTCTGCTAACGGGTTTTCCAAGGATGAGGTTGCCTAGTAGCAGACATTGTGCGACTGAAGGAGATGGAAAGAAAATGGACCAACCTCCTCCGTTTAGAAACCCTTTTGTGCACGTCTTGAAATTCACTCCACTGGAAAAGGCAAAGGTATGAATGGTTCACTTACGAATTAACACGATGTATTGTTTTGCTCCTCGAACATGGAAAGAGGAAGTGCGACACTGTGATTGTGTTACCTTCAAGTAACCGTGCAGGTTTTACTGTTTGATACTAACTAGCACTGCTAGTGCAAGCTAACCAGCTAATATGAGCTGAGGACTTGACACTTTTTCGTGTCATTGCTATGCTTTCACTGAAAACCTCTAAGGTTTTTTATGTAATTAGCTGACCATGAAACAATTATAAAATCCTCTGCTCCGTGTTAATTATAATCATTTGGCGTTTGTACAAAAATCTGTGTTTCTCATTCATTAAACCT
The DNA here is from genome assembly GCA_034780135.1 of Jordanella pulchra. Taxonomy (NCBI): domain Eukaryota; kingdom Metazoa; phylum Chordata; class Actinopteri; order Cyprinodontiformes; family Cyprinodontidae; genus Jordanella; species Jordanella pulchra. Next base: position 9,876 of record JAUZNJ010031728.1, on the reverse strand, counting down.
TTAATAAAGAATATGCAGCTGAAGCATGGCCGCCTGTCCAGGACGGGCCTAGCTTGTTGCTCTGAATTGCATCTTTTTCTGCGTTTTTGCCTAGCATCTATATTTGTGTTACTTAGAAAGTAAAATTTTATTTTTCCCAAGGACTGAAGTTTCGCAGCTTGTCTTAGAATTTCCAGACGCACTCTTGGATTTACAGCAGGAATCAACATTTGTAAAAGCAGTGAACGGGGCAGACAACCGTTGCTTTTGTGGTAGCAGTTTATTTTCCTGAAATGTTATTTTTCAGGGTCATTGCATTTACACTTTACCTTTATGCATTAACTTTGAGAGTAGGCACTTAAAAGATGCATATAATTTGCAGCTCGGTAGGAAATCTCTAGCATTAAAGTGAGATTGAAACTGAATTTGGCACATCCTTCATTTAAGACGCATTTTATGCTATATACTTATTTTTTACAAAAGAAAACATATAGTTAAATGTTTGTCTAATAACTCCACTCTAAAAGAAATATGCTTTGTGTGTAATTTAAGTGCATGTGAAATCTGTTGCATGTTTTCTAATTTTCATATCACCTTTTTACCTGCAGATTCTCTTTTATTCCAGTATTAGTTTAGGGAAATTTTTGTTACAAAGCTTGCATATTTTGAGTAAAAACTGTAGTCTTGTAGTTATGTAGGTATGTGAACAGCTTTAGTTTCTTAAAACGGGTGCTTTGATTTGAATATTATTTTCCAGAATATAGTAATTTTTGCAGCAAACAGCTGTTAGTCTAATAAACTTCAGCTGTGTTAGGTATATCCTTGTCACCATAGTATTAGTTTTCTTATTTACTGGTAATTATTTGGTGGTGTTTAGAGCAGCCTTGGTGGGTTTAGGGAACCAGGAGTTGGCTAATTTGGTTGCGATTGCAAAAAGAAAAGTTTGGCCAGTACTCTATCGGCTGGTTCGATTTGACAGAATAGCTGTTTGGGAATCCTTCTGAACCTCCCTATGGCCACTCCACCTCTGCCTTCATAGATTCTCTGTATGCTGGTGGTAGTGCATTTCTTCACCTGCATATGAGATCATGTGACTCTGCGTGAGTTTCAGGAATAAAGCCTGTGGGGTGGGCTGTATTATTGGCGGACAACACTCCTCAGATAGTGGCAGGGGAAACACTGAACCTAGACATGCACAGCTAAACAATTTTAACTCTGAAAATGGTATACATTCATAGAGTTGATTTGAGGTCCTCAAACAGAAAGATTTCCAATGTATATGTGCAGTTAAGAAATAAATATGTTCATAAACACTAATTCCCAAGCCGTTGCACTTGTTGAAAGTTGGCGGAAACATAGAACACCCCCACCCCCACCCCCCCACCCCGCTTCAGACTCTGTCATAATCTCAGACACCCCGAATTCCTGCTCTTGCAGACAGTAGAACGTATATGCTTTCATGCCACACCAGCAGACGGAGAGAGCAACCCTTGAAGGCAGGGCTGGATTGTCCTTATCTTGCAAGCAAGAAGAATTGTCACAAGATTTGTAAATTCATGAACTCATGAAAATACATCTTTCCGGAATCCAACAGATGCATTTGGGCTCGATACAGAAATGTTTCAGGCCAATGAAATGCAGTTATGCGTATGACGTCAACGCATCAACCACAGGCAGAAGGCTGAAGCAAAACAAACATGGCTTGGCCAGTTTCAGCGGGAGTACCCTCTATTTCCTTTTGAGAAACTAGCAAAAGGATGCAATATTTGCCTTTGTGGATGAAAAGATGGTTGCGCATTCCTCCTAACTGGATTTTATAAGTTTAAATTATCAGTTAACTCGGTGAAACAAATCAAGATATGTTAAACATCCCAGCTGATACTGAAATTGTGACTGGACATGGGAGGCAGGTGCCTAATCGGCTCCAAGAATTGTACCGAATTTTCATCTCTTCTGTGAAAACTTCCTACAAGATGCTTCTCAGGTTGTTTCGTGTAGTTCAGTTTTGAGTATTCGTGTTTGGAAGGATTTCCATAACGGCTTGTCTGTCATGCTGTACTGACCGATGGTTGTTTTGTTTGTTTGTTTTCTACCCTATAAAGTGTAGCAAGAGAAGACTGTAGCTGAGAAAAAAAACATGTTTTTTCCTATGGCAAAATATGTTCATAACAAATCTTGGTGGGAACTCTAGGGATCCATTCTTCAATGATTTTGACAAAATGTACATGGGAACAAAACTTCTCTGCTTGTTGACCAAATATCCCAGAGAACTGAACAGAAAACAGTTATAAAAGAAATCAACAGTATTATTTTTACTTTAAAAAAATCCTTCCCTCATCCTTTGGTTTTATACTCAAACAGGGTTAAAACCTCTCACCCGGGGATGTTTGTTTGTTTTATTTATTTATTATTATTTACTTGATATTAAGAGCTGGGGCCTCCATCACTTTTGGTATTTTCCAATGCTGGTATAATGCAGAGGAGTTATGACAGCCACTTGCAGTATAGTGGGTGCCACTGTGCTCACAATTCTGGGAGTGGTTGAAAAATGAAAACACTTTAACTTGTTGGGCAGGTGCATGTAACATTTTTGTTTGAGTGCAGAAAGTCTACTGGTAGGACTGCGTGTTCACCTACAGGCGGATGTTGCATGTTTACTCAGTGCTGCATAAGCTTGCTGTGGTTAATATAGAGAGCTTGAAATCATAGATGTGAATTCAGGCAGAGGCTAAAAAGACATATTGTAAAAGTAATTTGAATAACATAATTTTGTTTTTCATAAAATAACGCATAGATGTTTCATAGTGAAAAATGAACCTTAAATGACTTGTTTTGCAATTGTATGTATTTGTTGTTTAATAGTTCATCAAATAACTTTGGGACTGTCATATGTTGTTCTCTGGTCACACCCAACAATGCAACAATAGAGAATGAGGAGGAGACGTGGAGCACATTCGTTTACCTGGTCACAAACCAGAGTGCCCCACACCTAAGCAAACCCTGTTAAAGTAGCCAAGTCACGGCTAGGTGAGGCACAGCCAGCTGCTATTGTTCGTTTAACCATGACTGGACTCTTTTTTTTTTTTTTTTTTTTTTTTAAGCCTGCAATGCCAAAAACAATCCCAATTGATCACACCAAAGCAGGATACTTTGGGTGTTGAGCTCTGGTGGGAAGATCGGCTTGCCTTCCCAGCATCAAATGCATCTAGTGAAAGAGACTTTTCATCTGCTGAGTTTCTGATTCAGGAAAGGAAAACAAAGCTTAACGCAGCCAGAGACTGAGGATATTCTTTTTCTGCACAGCAAACTTAAGAGCAAGGCCAAAATATCAATGTATAAACACCATAGTTGATAGAATAGATGCCGACATCAGAATAAGTTAATTAGAGCTCTGGGGGTATTTATTTGAATGTGAGATAAATGAACCTGAAATAGGCATGTCACACTCTTATGTTTTAAAGTTATTGTTATTTATTGCTTAATTCAATGTCAAACTCACCACACTAGGTAGGGCATTGCAGCAAAATAATCCATTTTGATTTTCCTGATTTGCAGTCAGAGTAGTTTCTAATGTTTTTTTAAACAGGCCAGATCACTCCTAACACTCGACACATGGTAGGATTATTTTCCTGATTTTCGGGGACTCTGAGGAGGAAGGTTGGGACAGAAATTGGTACGATTAACCTGTTGTGTGAAACTCCTGTTAGAAGCTATCCTATCTGGTTAAATTCACATGATCTCCAACATAAGCTAAAATGGAGAAGTGTGGACGTCTACGTGAGTCACGGGTTTCTGCTTAAGACTGTGATTGAGAATCCAGTCAGTCGTTTAAAACTTCTCACCGCAAAAGTGTCCGTAAACAAATGAGGTTAAGAAAAGCAAAGTGCTTTACAGGGTGTTAAGATGGTTCCTATAAAAACTGTTTAGTTCTATGAGGCATTACATGGCACTAAAGTATGAAGGTTCAGCCTGTTTTAAATCCTCTTTCTGTGAATGGGGCTGCTCTTCCATTGCAGGTATAAGGGGGGTATCTTATTACAGATTACAAATGGCAACCCTAGGAGGATTACTCCTAGATCTTTTCAGGATGAGTACAGTCTGTCTTTTTAACACTTTTCCATATCAGCATATGCAATTACAGTTCTTAGAAGGATGACTATCAGCAGCTTTGGAAAAAAGTTTGACAATAAGCTTCAGATGAAACACTTCATATTTGAGTCAAGCATTATGGTGGAGGGTTTACAGTATAGGTTATTAATGCTAAAATGGATTACTTTACCAACTGCTTTCCAAACTATAATTCTTTATTAAGTGCCGGTTCTTGGAGGAATTGTGGGATTATAAACCAAAGTAACTTATTCTCTGCAATGAAAACTTCCTCAACCTTATGAAAACAGATTTATTGCTTATTTAGAAATAGATTTGCAAATTGTGTCTTAACAGGGATGGCTTTGTGTTTTTGCAAGTTTTAAGTTGGTTCTAAAATTAAGTTTCTGGCTCTGCCCTAGCTAAGGTATTTTATTAGCTTCTCCAAATGATGTGCTAGTCTTTTCAGTTCATTTAAGTATGCCTCCTTTAAAAACACTAATTTCCTTCTTAACAAGTGAACCACGCTATAAAATGAAGTGACATATTTTTTGATGCAGAGAATATGTTCACACTACGTTAACATATGTCTCATCAACTTGGTTCAGTTTCAGAAATGAGGCGAAAATGAGGCCAATCGGTCTCTGATTAGACAAATAGCTGCAGAGCTGAAATAATGTGATTAGTCCAAATTGTACTTAGACCTTGACTATAAGGCTCTTATGTGTAAAGGGCAAACTAAAGACCACTGAACTAATGAGCTGAAGGAGAATTATATCCCATCTTGTTTTCAACATGTCTCCCTCTAACTACACAACAAAGATTGACCATGCAATCATGAGTAAGTCAAAAAAACATCAGTGTGAAGCATTTGAAATGTCCATCTAAATAAAGGAAGGAATCCGGAAAGTATTCAAAGTGCTACACCATTTCAACATTAAGTTATGTTACAGCTAAACAAACGACTATCTACCAAAAAACACCCCATCACGACGATGTAAAAACTTTTTTGACATTGTTGCAAATACTCCGACATTCACATCCTTTGCCATGAAAGTCAAAATTGAGCTAAGGAACATTTTCACTGATCATCTTCATGGATGTTTCTACATCTTAAATAGAGTCCACCTTGGATAAATTCAGTTGATTTGACACGGTTGGGAAAGATGCACATCTTAGTTATCGCTGCATGTCATGAAGCCAAAGGAACTAGCTATAGACCTACTGTATGAGACTGGAATGTCTTAAAGCACAATCTGGGGAAGTAGACAGGGACATGTCTGTTGTTTTTGAAGGTCAAAATGAGCACAGTGGCCCCAATCATTTGCAAAGACGTATCGAACTAGCTGGACTTTGCCTAGAGCTAGGTGGGCGATCAGAGAAGAAAGGAAGATAAGAGAGGTGACAGAGAACCTCAGAGATCCAGCTTTCCTCTGTAGAGAGGAGAACCATCTGTGAGACTGTCCTCCATCAGCCTTTATGGTTGAGTGGCCAGACAGAAACCACTCCCTAATAAAAGGCACATGGCAGTCTGTCTGCTTTCCAGAAAGCGCCAGGAGGAATCATACTACGAGAAACAACATTCTCTGGTTTGATAAGGCAAAGACCGCTCTTTGGATGCACTCTTTGGTGAATGCCAGGCATCATGCAAGGAAATGAGGGAGTTCTCGTCACCAATTACCATTCCTAGAGAAGCATGGTGGTGGTTGCATCATGTTTTTTAGGAGCAGGGTCTGGCAGACTAGACAGGAAAGAGGGCAGTCATTCTTCAGTAGATCAACGACTCAAATCAAACAGCCTGTATCTCTAAGGAGAGACTTCAAAACCACAATGTAAATGTCCTTGAGTAGCCAAGCCAGAGTTCAGACTTAAATCCGATTGAACATCTCTTTAGAAATCTGAGAAAGGCTGCAAAGGAGTTGAACTGCCCAATGAAAAGAGATGTGCTAAGCTTGTGGCATTGTATTTGAAAGACCCGAGCCTTTAATTGCTGCCATAGGTTGATCAACAAATTACTAAGCAAAAGCTGCGACTTCGTAAACAGGATTTTAGTATTTGTAATAAATGTCCAACATTCTCAAAACACTTGAGGGATCCCCCCCCCCCGAAATAATACTCATCAGACTTTAGCCGTTTCTGGAAAATATTTAATTGTGTGTACACTTGCTTAGTGTTATAACAAATGTCATTACAACTAAGTCTCTTTTTAAGAAACTCTTTTTCCATTAGCTTTAAGGTTCCCGAGACGATTCGGCCAAAATTTAGATCACAATTCAGTTCTTAATTTCCGTCATATGACATAACTTCAATATCGATGTAGAAAAAATAAAAGCCATAGAAAGACAGCCAAGAATGCCCACAACAGAGTACTACACAAACTTATGACAAATATTTTGCAATGTTAATAAAATTCCTCCAGCGTAACGTTTAAAAAATATTTTCTTCGAAAAACAAAAAACGCATACAACTACATAAAAACTTGGAAAATCGGTCAGTGACAAATGTATTTATAAACTGTGATGTATATTGAAATATCAGAAATATGTGAAAGTCTATCACCATTATTAAACCATATTGCGATATATAATGTTATTTGAATATTGTCCAGCTCTAGCATAGTGTGAATATATGACACTAAAAAATTACCCCTTACCAATTATTGCATCCGAGAATTCTCATGTAGTTTACTGGACTCTGTTTACATATCATATGTGAATGTGTGCGTAAATGAAGGAATGTAGTGTAAAGCTTCCCCTGACTTAAAAAAGTTGCTACACAAGTACAGGTCTTTAACCATTTTCTATCACAATTGAATCTACAGTAATAATATATCATATATTTTTAACCAACCAAATCGAGTGTGTTCTATGAATATTCTGTTGCTGCTATCTCTGTCCTTATTCGGTTGCAGAACAAGTAAAGTAGAGGCTTTTTATAACACAGTTTTAAAGCTGCAGTTCAGACCTTCGAGTTGTTTTGTCTTTTATCACTGGTTTTCTTTTTTACTAGTTGTTTTCTGCTTATATCAAGCGGTTTTACCTGAAAGAAAACATTTCTGTTTACATTTACATTCTTGTACAGTATATACGAATAAAAGTATCTTTACATGATTTAAAAATAAAATTGGAACAAATTTCCGCAGCTGCTCACTATGTCTTAGTAACTGGCATAGGGAGGGCATTAAGTGAGTAATTAGTTACTTGACAGCGAGACAATGGGCTTGATTTTAAATAAAGTTCTTTTTTATTTGATATTAGTTATTCAAAAACATAAAACAATTTTCATTAGGGTAGTGGTAAGCGATAGTTGGGAACAGCTTTTTCTCTCTTAACTGCAGGTGTCAACAACGTCAACATCTGTTCCCCTTCACAAAGTGAAAATTACTTTTGTAACTTTTGTTTTTGTAACTTTTTGTTGTTTTGTTTGTACACCAAATATCTCAAGCCATTTTAATGTGTGAAAAACAAACGCAAAAACACACATTTGCAATTTAGTACAACTCAGTTTCTTTGCGCAAGTTGCACAAGTGTCTCTGGTGATGATTTTTAGAAATTTACAGACATGGTGAAAATAAGTAAAGACATAAACGTTTGCTAATAACTGCAAATGTACATCTGCACATGCCTAGTTATTAAGTCAGTTAAATTTCAAAATCATGTTTAATTAATTATTTGAATTTATATAGTCGATTAGTTGATTAAAAAAATAATGCTAGCAGGAGACAATAAAGCTGCTTATGAAAATATTTTATAAGCAGCTGAAGTGTAATTTTTTTTTCAAAACAGAATGTGATTGAGATGAAAAAATAATTGTGATTATGGTCTTTCTGCTGTAGTATGTGCTAGCCACAACTCTCTCTTACTGTCTGTGTCGTTGCAATCCCACTTTTTGCATATTACCGCCACCTAAAGGGCTGGAGTGAGACATTTACTTACTCATCAAATGTAAATTGAGTGCCTTGAAAATTGTGTTGTGTTAAATTGCGATTATATTGAAAATGACAAGCCCTATGAAGGAGACAGATTGAGCCTGAGGCTTGAATAAGTTTGCGCTATAGAGCGTTGCTCACTGGTTTTAAACTTTTTTTTAAAATTATTTTTATTAGAAGTACAGCAGATTGCTTATAGTAAATTAAAATAAATAGCTAAACTGAATGAATACTCAAGCAGATTTTTAACATCTAAATTAATGCATTACCATATCTTTATTTTATTTTAGAGCTACTTTAACTCTTCTTTTTTCCCCTCATAATCTTTTACAGATTGCATTAATGACGGTGACGCTATTCCCCATCCGTCTGCTCATAGCAGCGTTCATGATGTTATTGGCTTGGCCTTTTGCCTTCCTTGCCTCAGTGGGGCGCTCCGAGACAGTTGTTGAACCCCAGTGCCTCTGGAGAAGGTAGGTACTTTGCTGTTAAAAAATGTCCGCATTAAAACGGTTATTGTAAGAGCTGTTTTACATGTAGATATCTCATTTTTGTTTGTTTTTTTCATATGTTGTTTTTGCTTTCTTACTTGCCATACATAAAGAAGCTAGACTAATCAAATAAAAGTCTGAAGAAAAATGTTGGATGGCATATTCAAAATGGTTCAATACCCCAATTGAAGATTTTACACTGAAGCTATTGTGTGTCATTTTTTTTTTTTAATTAGTTGATCTCCTTCACTCGAAATGTCGTCTATATAACTCATAACATCAGGCCTACTACATTTGTTTTATCTTTTAATCTTAGTAATGGTCTATTTATAATGCTTTAGTGTTAATAATTTTTCACCTTTTGTCACATCAGAACCGAATGATATGTCTCTTGTTGAGATTTTATGAAATAAGTCAACAAAACATAATGCCTAATTGGATAGCCTCATGCATTATGTCCACAAAAAAAACTAATGGAAATCTGAAAAACCTTTATCTTTAATTCAAATCCAGAACCAGTAGTAAATAGCCATTCAGGTCGTAATTTAATCGTAGCATAAATAATGTTGTTTTGAAAGAACCCTTGCAGTTTATCAGCGAAAATTATCCAGCAAAAGGCATTATTAGGACTAAAGATCACTTTAGACAGTAGAAGCAGCTTGGAGGAGATTTTTCTAGATAGTTTATAATTTGAAAACTAATGAATCTAATAAATCTAGATAGGAGACATTTGAATTATAAATAAAACAAATAAAACAAAGTTAAGTGACACAGTTGTGATGTGCCAAAGCTAAGACATCGAACTAAACTGACTGACCAGGCAATGAAACTGGTAATTAGCTCTGGAGGAGCTGCAGAAATCTGCAACTAATGTAGGAAAGTATGCAAGTAAAATAAGAAGACATATACTTCACTATTTTAGCCCTTGATAGAAGAGGGGTACAAAGACCACAGCTGAAAGTAATAAGATATTCAATTTCCACATTCAGCAGATTCCTTTTAACACACACCTTAATGAAACATGGTGCATAAGTGAAAATTAGTGGAACATTTTCTAACAGGACAGTGGTGCTTGTCAGAGTCGGTGGAGCTAAATATGAGGAAATCCTTTAAGACAGCCCTTTGGAGGCTCCAGAGGAGTCTAGGAAAGCGGAAGCCTAACTTCCTGCAAAACAGTGAACCTTAAAATACACCCGAAGTTGTAATTGAATTGTTTAGACTAAGGGGTGTTCAAGTGTTGCCCCAACAAAGTACAGAGCTGAATATAATTGAGATTTTTTGGCAAGATTCTCTGTATCAAGTCTGATTGGCTTAAGGTACAACCCCTGGCAAAAAGTATGGAATCACCAGTCTTGGATGAGCACTCATTCAGACATTTCATGCTGTAAAACA
>JAUZNJ010031727.1:0-14068 GCA_034780135.1 Jordanella pulchra | reverse complement strand
GGCCAAGGGACATGTAACCAAATACTAATGTTGCTGTATGTATATTTTTGACCCAGCAGATTTGGACACATTTTCAGCAGACCCATAATAAATTTATGAAAGAACCAAACTTTATGAATATTTTTTGTGACAAATAGTATGTGTTCCGATCATTCTATCACAGAAAAATAAGACTTGTAGAACTTATTCGAAACTCAAGAGAGCCATGACATTATGTTTGTTATAAGTGTATGTAAACTTTTGACCACAAATGTATGTATATGTATTTGCAGCCATGTGTTTTTAGCTTGTGGAATAATTACCCAGGAATATACAACCAGTGACTGGTCCCCAAGAGGAAAGGTCTTAATGTGGCAGACTCTCATTGTTAAACTTAGAGAGTCATTTTAGAGGTGAGGTATGAATTCAACTCAGGTTAGGGTTGGGAATGTACCGCTAATAGTTAGGTTTGAGATACATCTCATGGTTAGGCATAAATGAGATAAATAAAAAGAATATAAGTCAATGTAAAGTTTTAATATGGATAGAAATCTAAACTTCATTGTGTGTGAGTGTGTTTGTGTGTGTGGACATGCCTTTCTTTACCTAGTAGGAACAATTTTCCAAAACTATGCTACAATTTGGAGATTTATGAGGAAATGTTCTCTTCTTGGGGTGGAATTTAGGTTGAACTAAGGTATGGATTGAGTTTAGGTTAGATTTAGAGTTGGGAATGTTTTAATAATGGGTAAGGTAAGGGTTGGGTCATTGAAATTAGTAGGAAATGAAGTCAGTCAGTCAGTGGAAAGACCCCACAAGGACAGTGTGACACACCATGAGTGTTTTTGTGTCTCCTTCAATGAAATAAGTGTTGTACCTTCTGATGTTTTAGGTATCAACAGATGCATCAATATATGCAATTTCTAAATGTCACATTGTTATATAGACTGAATTCTGTCTTAATGCCAGAGAAACAAAAAAATACTTTTAAAAGAATATAAAACAAAAACAGATTAAAAAAAATCTAATGTCGAATGCATTGAACTGTTTTTGAAAACATCCGAAATGATCCTTGTAATATTGTGTTTTTCACATGGCAATAAAGGTAGGTGCCAGATTTGTTTTACTAAAAGAACTAAATTATGTATTCCTTCTACTGCACACTTTTCTTTATTAATGGCATGACAGGCTGTATTTGGATCAAGGGCTCCTGGGCTCGGTGGGAAGCAGCCCCCTGAGGTTTTAAACATGGACAAAGACCATTGAATCATAGGGCTGACCTCATAAAACTGCAAAGACAGGTCTGATTGCATGTCGCCCTTTGCCCTCATCTACATACATTCCCATCCAAACAAAGAACCTGCCTCTAACCTACGTGTTTTGGACATTTTTTAGATAAGTGCAGGATATACACTAGTATAAACATTCTTTCAGTAAGTTAGAGGAGATACAGATCTGGCAACTGAACATCTGTACTGATGAAGTAAAACACTGTCAAGACCAGTATTAGATATTTATCTTCTGTATCAAGATTTATAGACTTGCTCATGAATGATGCTTGTCAAATTTGGAATACAGCTCTCTGGAAAAAAAACAAAAACTACAAAAACAAAAATTACACTAATATAGCTGAATGTAAAAATCTATCATAAAACCCTAGCTCTCAATTATACAATGTTTTATAGGTGGGTGTAGTATCCAAAAACTGTACTTAATTAAAAGTAGCGTTACTTAATCATATTGTTACTCAAAGGTAAAAAGTAATGTTAAAAGAAATTACTCAAGTAGGAGTATAAAGATATTTGATGAAAAGGTTACTCAAGAACTGAGTAAATGATCTACTTATTACCCATGATCATAATAACAGATTTGATATTTTTCTGAGTTCTAAAATCAATGACAGTATGTAGAGCATGTTAAATTACAGTATATGTTATACTGTATTTTCTCAGCCTCCAGATGACACTGCAGACTCACTAAGATGGGCAATAACATTTAACCAGTAAACCTTGAGTAGAAAAAAGAAACTATGTCTCTTAATAGTGCATATTTGTTTTAAAGTTTGTTTTCATTAAGTGAAGTTACATTGGATGGAGTAGACTGAAGTTTTAGTCGAGTAGTGATACTTCATATATCTTTCTGGCTGGACAGGTTTAGTTTAGGCAACTGGACGTGAAGTTTTCTAGAAGACTTTTCATCCCTCATCCAAGAGGTTTAATATTTTTATTCAATTTAAAGTAAAATGGACAATGCTGTAAAACTACTCCTAAAAGTATTTTTTTCCTAGTTAAATGTATCTGAGTAAATGTGACTAATTACTATCCACCTCTGATCAATATTAAAGTCAGCAAAAATGAAAAGTAAATTCTGATGTTCAATTGCATACTTTGATGATGGAAAATAATATGAAGGACATTAAAAATTGTCTTTTTTAACAACTCAACATTGAGGCTTGTAAAAAAAGATACAATAAATGAATCTTATTACATTTTATAATTTCAAACCTTTTTGGAAATAAAGTTGGGGAAAAAAGCAAATCAAATGTTTTTGTATTTCTAACGTTGAAAATTCTTGGCAGTTTGAACTTCAACAACAGCCAACAATATTCTTTATAATCAGGTTCCACAATTAGATTAGGTGTTTTTAGGATTACGATTTTTGTTTTTTGTTTTTACCGAGTATGGCTTTCAGTGGATGAACATCCGAAATTATGTTTCATAAAACCACAAACAGTTTTAATACCAAAATATCAGTCGACTGAAAAGTATCTGTTTTATGCACTGAATGCACTCAATACTTGGTTGGGGCTCTGTTTGCTTAAATAACTGCATCAATGCAGCGTGGCATGAGACAATCAGTACCTACTGTATATTGATCTCTGTTTTCTCCTGCATCAGTTAAAACTTAAGAAGCCTGTTGGATGAGAGGTGAAACGTCTTCTAGAAAACTTCACATCCAGTTGCCTAAACTGAACTTTCCAAGCTTGACCATAACATGGATGACTGAGAACCTTCACAGATATAAATCAGTCTGTTGTTCCACTGAGGTGTTATGGATTCCCAGGTTGATTTAAGATCTTTGGGTCATCTGCTTGGTTGAAGCCGGTGTCTATCATCTTCCTCTTCACAGCACCCCATAGTTTCTTATTTGGATTCCTGATGGGGACGGTTTGTTGACCAATCAAGAGTAAAACCATGATTAATTCAATCTGCTATTGGTACCTTTGGCAATTTAGGTAGGTGCCAAATCTTAATGGTAACTAAAGTCAGGAAATGCATATAAAATGTTGATTCTGAAACTGATAAAACATGAAAAGACTTTTTGAGTTTATAACAGCTGTGATCTGTTAAATAAAGGATAAAAATGTAATTATTTGTGTAATAAGTCTATATTTGAGTTTTGTTTTGGGATATGGGCTATGGAATACATTAAACGTCCCAATATTCAATTCCATATCAGCTTTCTTTGTTGATTCTAAAACATTTAAACTATTTAAATTAGGCAGGTTGCTGGCTGGTGATAGGATTGGCTTTATTAAAAGTTGGTCCTACAGGCAGTCAATTTCAGCAAGAGGAAGCAACAGTTACACGGGAGACATGGTCGAGAGTTTAAAATTATTCTGAATGCATTGGCAAGACCATATGGTTTATATTACAACACAGCCCGATATGATCACTGAAAGTCTGACGAATTATGCCCTCTGACGTATGCTCCATTCCTGTTCAGAGCCAGATCTTATAGAGATGCCTGGAGCATTTTCACATTTAATCTAAAAGTTTTTTTTTATCATCAAGACATTTGAAGGACAAACTGAATGTAAAAAATGTGCATAAAGCTGATGTAAGTTGAATAAAGAAAACCCCACATCATTTGCATTATGTCACCAGGCATTCATCAGAGCATTTCTTTTTTCTTTTTTTTTTTTGGGGGGGGGGTGTTATTGGATAACGATTTGTTCCGAACTAGCGAAACGAATTGAAAAACTGAAAGTATATTAGTATGTATGTGACGGTATAGCCTACCTGAGGGTATACGAGTGCATTTATGTCGGAAGGAGAACATTTGCTGTGGACCGTTCTTTGCGGTGATTTATTATGCAGCCAACAATATATGTTCTTTTTTTCGTCTACATCTGAATTATTTTACATTTCCCACTCGTCTCCTCACGTGAGTTCTCACAAATCTTAGTCTACATGTGTGGTGGAGCAGTGATCACCGCATGCAGCTTCTGCAGGTGTCAGTATGACTGTAGCTAGTAGGAGGGACTTGATGCTCCAACTTCTCATTTTGCGTCTCCCCGCTCTCCAGCCAGTCGTCCTGGTCCTGCTCAGGGAGAGAGGCGACGACGGGCATCGGCAGCGCCGCATTACGTTGGAACATAATGCATCTAAGGCTGACTAAACGAATGGAAGCTTTTTTTATTGCGGTTTTCTATTTTTGATTCGCGTTTCTCACCTATATTTTTCTTTACTTGTTTTTGTTGCATCTTGTCTTTCTTTCTCCCCCTCCTCCCTTTTTCCCACCCAGCAGCCTCTGACGCGCAAGGACACTACAGCATCCATCCACGGCAGGAACGCTCACACAGAGCATCCTCTGTACAGGCGCACCAGCCGTCCTCCTTCCTTCCTTTCCACCTTCCTTCTTCCCACTCTCCTCCTCTCCTCTCTTTTTTGTCTTGTTTCTGTTGGAACCCAAAGGACATCGGGAACCCTGCTACTTACCCCCTCCACCCACACACACACCCACTTTTGCCCCGGAGACATGGATCTATGGTTTCATTCGATCCGGATTTGCTGGTGGAGGGTTTTGCTTCTGATGAGTGTTTTCCAGGACTATCTAAGCTCCATGCTGGACTGCCCGCCGACCTGCAGCTGCTCTCAAACAGAGATCTATTGCAATAAGTCCGACAATGGCAGGTTTTTCCCGTTGCTCGCCCTGCAAGACACTGGCAGCAATGGGACCAGCGTGGATATTGCGGACTTATTCAAAAACATCACAACCATGTAAGTAGCTGCAGTTTATGCTGCGGGTCCCCCCCCCCCCCTTTCCCTCTGTCTGTTGCTCTCTTCGTACATATGCGATTATTGAGACTTTTTTCACGTTTCTAGCAGTTTCTCAAGTAGCCCTTTTATGATGAAACCCAGTTATTGGTCGCTGAATGAAAATAAACAGTTATGTTTACAAACAGGTGAGATGAACATTATACCCTGTCAAGTGAGTGGGATATTTACAAGTGTGCGTCCACATAAAGTTGCATCTCCGCAGCAGCAGCAATATCGCAGCAGGCCTGCACATCCAAGAAGGGGGCTGTTGCAGAGAACCTCGCATCACTTGATTGCCACTTCATCCCTGTACCTGTTTCGCTCCTACTGACTGGGCCCCAAAACAGAGACATAAATGGTGCAGTGAGGTCAAGCAGCTTCATCTCAGCTCCTTAAATCCTCCGTGAAAACTTTATCATCACGTCTAGATCACAGTGGTGGGGAGATTGATGATCACTTGTAGCTCTTCGATTTACGAGCTTCGACTTAACACGGAGCAGCTATGATGACGGCAGACTATCAAACCACCCGCACACCCACACACCCACAGAAGTAGCTACATTTTTATTCAACATCCTCCCACTAGCTCCCTTTTTTTCCCTTTCGCTGGCATCGATTCCTCCTCCCAACATCAAAGCTTTCTTTCTTGAAAAGTCAGAGGAAGAAGGAAGGGTCGGGGGAGGGAGAGAAAAGGGGAAAGAAAGACATAACAGGCCTAAAAAAAGAAAGAAAAAAAAGATCCCGGTGTAGTTGAGGCTTATTTACATTTGCATAGAAAGTAAAAACATCCTGTTAACGCATCGGATTCTCCGCAAAGGACTTTTTTCATCTCATTAGTCCCCCACCCCCACCCACACACCACCACTTTTTTTAATACAGACTACAACTTACTCTGTGCCACGGTTCACCGCCTCCCCGGGCCACTAGAGGGTAGCCTGGTACCCCTTATTTTCTCTCCCGCCACAACACAGGAATCATTGACGTGACGGTGTTATCAGGGGGAATTCGCCATGGTTTGTTTGCCAGAACAAGCACAGCAGTTTTTTTATTTCACTCGCCCGCATTAAGTAAAAAGGTGGAACAGTCAGAGGTAATCACTGTTAGTGATTAGTGTGACCGCAGGATGACCCATGCATACAGATTAACTCAATGCAAAACCTGCTCAATTGGCTCATTTATTCCCTCCTTTCACTCTCATATACTAGATCCCAAAAGCTTCTGGGTGTCCACCAATGCTCATACACAGCAAATAGAGATTTTGGGGGGTATTAAATATTAGCCCAAAGTCTTAATCAACCATGTTGTCTCCACCTCGTTGTGATATTGAAGTTGCAGGGACATTTTGACTAAAACTAAAGTGTTAACATACATGGATCTATTGTTTAAGTAATTTGAAAGCACAGCAAACCTCGTGAGAGCTCATTTGTTTTTGTTTAACATATTTGGACAATTGGCCTCACCTGTGTTTATCCATCACTAAAAAACTAGGAAATGTCAGTGATATAAATAAACCATAAACTTAAAAAAATATTTACATTTTTTGTAAAATGTATGTGAGTGAGGACTCTGGTAAACTCTAGTCTAATCTTTGTATTTTTTTCTTAGAGAGAAAATAGTTTCTCCTTACGCCCATGGAGTTAAATAGACTGTTCAGTCTATCTCTGATTACTGTAAGCATTTGCTTCAATACAGAACAACAGCCTTCTGCGTTTTGAAATTTTAGGGTTTTAAAGAATTTGCAGCATCTTATAGTCTGGTTACAAAAGGAACTTCCTTGGACGACCAGACCAGTGGACGTTTTAAATCTTCTTCACCATAAGATTCCATGCAGCAGAATTGGGGACATTCTTAAGACATCCTTGAAACTCTTAGCAAACTTACACACTGCTAGTTTTAATAGGGTAGAGGAGGATAAGGCTGTTTGACCTAAACACCAGAACGGAACTTTTCAAAAAATTAATAGAGATCCTTCATAATGCTTGAAACTTGAAGTACTGTGGTTTGGGAATGTTCTGTTGTGGTAGGACCACGGCCAGCTCCCCATCATTGAATCCACCATAAAATATTACGTCTATAGGAGCCTGCTTGAAAACAATCCAAAAAAAAATGGTGAAACCATAAATAGTTCGAACTTTAGCAATACTGGACTATATAAGATAAAAATGACCCCAGACATACCAGTAACTCCACCACCTGACTGAGAATTAAATATCATATAGCTGTAGGGTGAGTAAAAGTGAAGATGTTAATTCTGTCAAGAAGTTGTGGTGTGACTTTAAATAGGCTAAACATGCAAAAATCCCATTAAATATATCAGAGCTGTAAGTCAGGAGTGGAGAAAACCCCTCCTCAGACTGATGTCAGAGACTGTAGATGGATACCAAAAACATTTCACTGTAGTTAAATGTGTAACACCTCTAAGTAACACCTCTAAGGAACCCTAACTTTTTTTCTTTAATCGAACACTGATTTTTAGAGCTACTCTTTAATTGTTTTAATTTGTCTTTGCTGTAATTAATATTTGTCAACATTTTTAAAAGTGTACAGACTTTCTAAGGTCATATTTGTATTTTTACAACTATTCTCTTTATCTTTCATCCCTACCAGATTAAAAAATACCATACTTTATTCTCGTTGAGAAGGTTTTTGCATTGGAAAAAAAGGTTGGCTTCCACCCTGATGCTAAAGCAAAATTTGTTAGCTGAGATTTTGACCATTTAAAATTATATTTCTTGGGTAAGAATCAGTTCTTTCTTATTTGTTGTATTTCTTTACCATGTAAGACCAAACAAATAAAAAAAAAGTGATAGTTAAAAAATGTGTATTTAGTTAATCATTTATGTACTATCAGCTTTACTATATAATTAATTTTCAAAAATATAGTTTAAAATCTATCCAAATAAAATGCTCAAAAATGATGACCTCCATTTTATATTAAAAATGTAATGTATTCATCTAAACTTATTATATTTTAAAAAAATCTAAACACACTTTTTTATTTGTGTATACATTTTTAATAAGTATATAGTCACAACCTGACTGCCCTGTTTGCCTTCGAGAAAACCCATTGCAACTGACCAAGGACTAATTGTGCATTCCTGGCCTGCAAGCTCTGCTTTTTTTCCTTGGTTCTTAGCTGTTCAGTATGGACAGCAACATCCGCCCAACACCACCAGCAGCAGCTCAATGACAGTCCATCAGAGATCACACCACCCAATGTCTCAGAATCTAATATATCTGAACTGGTAAAACAAACTGTGGAACCAGTGGAATGATAAGCATACCTTTGATTTTGAATTCATTTATATTTATATTTCTTGGAAGAATTGGATAAGTAAAACAGTTAAATGCATTCAAAGCAGTTTAATACCAAACATTTTGTTATATATTAGCAAATCATTTGATTATTTAAAAAGATATCTAAATATCTGTGATTTAAAATGATTTTGTTCATTTAACAAGTAGAAGTAAAGCTTTGTGGGAAAGAACTCAAGTTAAGTGAAAAGATGGACTTTCAACCTTTAGTTTGTGTTGCATTAAAAATGGAAGGAAACTGAAAACTGGAGTAAAGCTAATGATCCCTTGCATCAATACCTGCAGATTAATATGTCATGATTCTTTTGTATTTCTTCTTATCTCAATTTGTGTCGCAGAGCATCATTCTTCCAAGAACTGGAATTATTTTCATTATTGTGGTTATATAAGATGATATTTTAGCAGATTACAAACTGTTAGAATTTACCCAGTAAAAATGGTGTAACAATTTGCCAACTTTTCATATGAATGTTAATTGTTTTGTATCAAAAGCAAGAAACTTGATGAACGTTTAAAACAATGAATAATTAAAAACTATTCTGTTCCATTTATCAGGTAAAGGTAGAGGTTGGAAGAATATTAAGTAAAGCATGTTCAGCAAAAGTACTATGACTTCCCAACCTTGTATTTGTTCAAACCTGGTTTAAAAGCTAAAGACATTTTTTACTAGAAATTTGCCAAATTCAAAAGCATTTCCAAAAATGTAATTAGTCAACATAATTAACAGAATTCTAACAAAAATACATACAAATCTGGTTTGTAATTGTACATTTACTAGAAAAAAAGAATTAGTTTGTAAATAAGGAATTAAGAAGTATTGACATCTTAAATTCTATAAGAAAATCTGATTTAGTGACATTTTAACATTTCCTTTTGCAACCATAACAAAATCTTTTTCATTGCAAGCTAAACATTGGACTGAAAATTGCATTTACAACATACACTTGATTAAAATGAAAATTTCTGAATGGTTAATACACAATACTCTGAAATCCATTTTAACTCTGTATGTCTTACCTGGGGTAGTTCAGAATGGTGCACAATCACCTACTGCATCTTTAATAACTGTTGGAACAAGCAATTTCATGCTTGATTCTTATGTATTACTACCCAAATTGCCACACTTTTAAAAAATGATAACTGGTATCCATAGTAATATGAAGCAGTCAGAGGCTGAGCCCACATACACCACAAGTGGTCCTTGATCCCTTCTCTTTTAAGTTGGAAGATCCATGTGCTCTGCAACGAGAACACCTTTTTTTTTTCCTTTTTGTTAAAGAGACCTAAGCAGATTCGGCAATTTATGTAGACTGAATGCTACAGCAAAGGGCAGTGTCAAGAAGAGGGGCGAGTAGTGGGGGGTACTGGCCAGGCAAAGAAAACTGTCAAGTCCAGATAATAGTTTTCCAGTTCTCTCACATTAGAGATTCATCACAAGAAGCATCGCTGCATGAAGCGGATAAGATAAGGCCTTGCTGTGATACTAGAGAGGGGAAAAAATGGCTTTCTGAAAGAAGCACAGGCATTTTACTGGTTTGTGAAAATTTGTCCCTGAGCTCAGCACAGGAATCCATTCTGCATTTTTAGCTCTTGCATATTTTTCTTGATATTGAAATATTTACTAAATATATATATATATCAATGATTTGTGATCTGTGCTTGTATGGCATTGAGTTTAAAAGCAGAGGTAGAAATTCAATGCAATGTTCTAGTACCTTGTCTTTTTTTTTGAGCAAATCAGTTGCTTAAAGGTGCTATTATCCCAAAATTGGTATTTTATTAATGTTAAAAAGCCTGTTTTGGTGTTTGGCCTCAGTTGTAATCTGCTGGACAACCTGTAGTGTGAAAGTGGCTTTTTTTTTTCCATGTTGGTGCCCAAACAGGGCACTCTTCATAGAGCTTCATTTTAGTCCTTCTTGATTTACTTCATTTGTGGAAGGGTACTAACTAGTGATGTCTACGTCCATCTCTATTCAACCTGAAAGGGCAATTCCAACTGCTGTTTGTATAACTTTGACCTATTGTTTAAGAGAAACAATGGTCAACAGACCATACAAACTGCTAATATTGCTAACACTACATCCACATAAATGCGCATACACACGTGCGGTACGTTCTAGAGCGTACCCTCACATGCAACAAAGGGGGTATGAAAAAGGGTCCAAATGAGCGCAATATATCTTTTTCAAAAGATGATTAAAAAGGAATTTAAAGATAATTTCACAAGGACTGCAAATGTAAAATACTAGGTTATGACTTTTAACATCTATACAATCAGTTTTTGCACATTTTTGACATGTAGTCTGTTGCTAGGTAGCTGATATCTGAACCTAGTTTTAAAGCACCTTTTTTATACTGATGATTTCCAAGGCAGTCTCCCTCCGAACTCTTAGAAAATTGGTGCTGGGTCAATCTCCTTGAATGTCATTATATGACACCCAGCGGGTTCTTTTCGCTTTATTTCTTGGCATGTGGCATGCATGAGAGGCTGTGGCAGAAACTATCCAAAACTTTACATAAGCTGAGAAACTAAGACTACACATCCTCACCCTGACCCCTAAACCTAAACAAACACTGGCAGCAGCAACTTTGTAGGCTAAAATTAGTCTACAAGGGCCACCAGCCTATGGAGGGGGCTTGACCAAAAGTCAATGTTTGATGAGTTAAGTCCATGTCAGGATTGTGTGCCTCACAAGTATTCACACTCCTTCAGCCCCAAATGTTTTTGATTGGATGCTATCTGATAGGTCAAAAATAATTTTGGAGCATCTGTATAAGTCATAGCATAACCGGCAGAGTTTAAGAGTCTTCCATTTGAGGAAAAATTATTTTTTCTCAAAATCCATAACCTATTATGGTGCCATAAGACTTTGTGTACTTTAAACAGTCGTTAGACTGGTGATGCAGCAGACAGGGATGAATCCTTCTCTCCTCTGCACTGATAGGAAAATCTTAGTCTCATAATTTAATTAGCACATTTGTCGTTCAATTTAAAGATTGGAAGATAGTCATGTGTTTTGTTTACTCTATAAAAATATTTTATATTACTATGAGTGGATAACAATGTAAAAGATAGTATGATTTGAAAAACAGTTAAATGGGATCACACCCTCAGATTCTACTTGCAGTCACATGTTCTCAATTTCACGCTCTATGCTGCCTTGGCCACAAATCTAAACGGTCATTACTGTGCCTTTCATTTGCCCCCCATCTCCTGAGGCCCTGAGTTTGATCCCTTCATCCAACAATGCATGCATGCTGTTGCTGTCATTAACAGAATTGCAGCTCTTTATATACCTTTGATGGCAGACATTTTGACTTACTGATGCAGGGAAAGCTCAAGTGTCAGTCATGTGAATAATGGCTGCAATCCACTCAGAAATGGCTCGTAGCGTGCCTGCTGTTTTTGTTTTTCTGGAACGACCTATGGGAAGACATCATTGTTCTGTTCTCCTTCAGCTATGACAAGTTGGTCTATCTGCTGTGAAAAGGGTCCAGAGATAAAATCAATCTCTGACTGATGGCTCAAGATAAAGAGTCAATGCTACATCTCTCATCTCTTTGTATAGCAGACAAACTGCAACGTTACAACTCTAGCAGCAGGTTTACAATAGATACATAGATGGATAGATTTTGTATGCCATAACCAGCCACAGACATGTTCTCAACATGAATAAATAAAGTTGCTGAATGTAAAAAAAAAAACAACAAACATATTTTAAAATTCTAGAAGTCATAAATAACATACCATACTGTTAGTTGTTCTACTTTTACAAAGTTTTTTTGTCAACTATTGCACCATTTCAAACGGTTTAGGCCATTACTCAAAGATGGTAGTACTAGGTAAATAAAATCACTTACATATGAAAATGCTCCAAGAGATCCAACTAGCCGAGAAATATACTTCCTCCATCGCGTCCTAGGTCATCTCCTGAGCCCTTTCAGGGTGGGACGTAGCTGGAACACCTCCCTAAAGGGGTATCCAGGGGGCATTTGAAAAAGATTTCTGAGCCACCTCAGCTGACTCCTCTCAATACAGAGAAGCGGCTCTACTCTAAGCATCTCCTAGATGACCAAGCGTAGAAGAGTTCCAGAGTTCAGGCTATGTGTGGAAGCGAGCCCGACTATTTCTAGCTAGTATTGCTCCACTTCCAGCCAAAACTAAGACTCCTCTCCCCCAACGAGTTAACAATCCATGTCCTCCTTCCTCCTGGGGTTTGTGGACCTATTACCCATAGTGGGATTGCCCCCTAGACCCAGGAGGACACTGTATGAATGGGGAATAAAAGAAAATGTTCAGTGTGTGTGTCCGTTGAGTGCCTGTATATGTCCGTATGGGTGTAAGGTTGGGATCGTGTGAATGTGACTGGATGGATGTGAGGTTAGCCTTCTTGTCTGTCCTAGGCCCTTTAGGGCTAGTCTGGGACCGCCCAGACCTGTTATTGAGCGTATTTCCCATCTAAAGAGTATGTGAAACCTTTTATACACAAACACTTATGTAACATACTGTATGTAACATAAGTGCTATGTTCTCCTCTTTGATTTTTATTCATATACTCTGTATGCACTTGTTAAGATTTTTATTTACTTTGGGATCATTTTAGATATTAGTTACCTAATATAACACAAAGTACACTCTATTCAAAGTGGGAGTGTATAAGAAACAACGCTTTATTTGAAAGATGTGAACAAAATCTGCATCATGCTCCCACATATAAACCTGCATAACAACCGTTCTGTTTGCAAATTTACATAGCAATAAAGATAACAGTAGCACAGCATATTCTAAAGTGTAACAGACAAAAGATGATTTTGTGACAGGATCAATTAATAATAATAATAATAATTAATAATAATTATTGTGTCTCGTGCAATTCGATGTCTTTGTTTTCCCAAAATATGGCTGTTAAAGACCTAGGTGTCCACTGCATGCCTTTGAGCTTAGCAGTCTGTTCTAAAAGTGCAAATTTCCAACTTTATCCGGAGAGATTTATGTGCATTGTAAAAGTGCCATCTGTTTATCAACAAACAAAATGAGACTCTCACCCTGTTAAATGGTTTACTGTTCATCTCTGTTGCCTAATGTGGCTTGAAGCTTGTTGTTTAACATCTTTAAAATCTTGATCCTCCTGTCCATGAAGGATTGTGTTGTCTTGTTTAGAATACTTTTTTTGTCCCCTTTTAGTGCCTCAAGGTCATCCGGTTGATTATAGAAGTTGTTCTCAAGGTGTCTTATGCCCCTTTTTCACTTGCAAAACCTTTGTTCTTAAAGCGGATCCTATGTCGCAGAAAATGGTTGCTTGGTTACAAGCCGACACCTCTTTCAACCAGTTGTGTAATGAGTCCTTTGTCATCAGCATGGGTGCTACATACTATGGAAGCAACACTAGGTGCCAGGGTGCATGAATGTGTCTATCAGTCCACCTGTGAAGAAAAACAATGACAACACGAAAGTACAGCAGAACAACATGAGCATAGTGTAGCCCGATGATGGAATTTGTTTCCTGCTTAAAGTACTTCTATTTGCTGCTTCACATTTCTATGCAGCAGACGTGCTTCATAGCTCTCCAGATAAGGCAGCATAGTAGACAACGATGCCGTCAAAACAGGAGAAGTCAACGTGTAAGATGAATAGTACATGCAGAAACTAGTGTTGATGCCATCCATCCATCCATCCATCCATCCATCCATCCATCCATCCATCCATCCATCCATCCATCCATCCATCCATC
>JAUZNJ010031726.1:0-14068 GCA_034780135.1 Jordanella pulchra | reverse complement strand
TCGTTCTTTCTTTCTTTCTTTCTTTCTTTCGTCTTTCTTTCTTTCTTTCTTTCTTTCTTTCTTTCTTTCTAACCATGCTTACTGAATGCTGCTCTCCTTGCACAGCTTGTCAGTGCAGGTGAAATCTGTTGTGACAGGTTTTAAAAGCATGTCACACTTTTAGATTTTATTTGTAAAAATCCAAACAAACAAACAAAAGCATTAGTGTTAATTTTTTTTTCCACCACACAGTTATGCTGTATCACATGTTCGAACGTTGTACGATATCATGATATGATATATTGCAGTTTGTCATTTCTTAGAATAGTAAAAAGTTAAAGGGGTGTTCTTACATGATAGGGAGGCAGAGGGTGTCCTGTTTTATCTCACTACACCTTGATTGAGACATGTGGGACAGTTGTTGCTAACATGGCCTTGTTCCATCTTATCCATCTAAATGCCTTGTTTATTGGAGCTGTAAAGTAGAAAAGCAGAGGATCCAGACATGTCGAAGGCTGCAAGTGAACGGGCAGCTGCTTGGTTGAGCTGCTGCTGCGTCCCCTCACTCTCTCCCCCTCCTTCCCGTTTCACAGCTACAGCCACGCTTGCATTGATGCGTCTGCATACCTCAGAAGTTAGTGTAGCTGCTGACTTGGCTGTTGTGATCCGATTCACAGCATTCCTTGTGCATGAACATACAAGCAGTCAACCCCAAGGCAGCAACTGCTGGGGATTATCGAGAAAGGAAGTGACTATTAAAATGCCTCTCGCCTACTCACACGGCATTAGAAATCCTTGATAATGAAATATCGGCTCAGTGTAGTTTAGTAGAGCTTTTCAATTCAGGTTTTTTTTTTTTGTTAATCCTCTCTAGATGACATTTTCTCTCTTATGTGACCGATAAAAACCCTTTAGACATAGAAATAAATAGAGATAAATACCAGACATTGTCTTTGCAGATGCCATATCCTTTGATCTTCTTTGATGTCACCACAGGCAAGAGCTTCACGTTGACAATCACGGTATTCACCAACCCACCACAAGTGGCAACGTACCACCGAGCTATAAAGGTCACCGTGGATGGACCTCGTGAGCCCAGGAGTGAGTACTGATGCACATTAAGAAACTCTGTTTGAGCAAACCAAAAAAATGAAAGTCTTCCATTTTAGTTTGTCTTTAATGAACGCTGAAATATATATTCAAAAAACATGAGAGAAAAAAGGCTGAGCACTACATTACCCATAATGCCACTCAGGTAAATTTGCTTCCCTAAAGTATCTTATGAGATCAGATTGTAGATCTAACTTCATTTGCTGTTTTTTTTTAATAGACGTTCTGTGAAGTTATGAGTTAGGATGCTATGACTCGGTTAATTTGTGGAAAACCACAGAAAAACTTAGACAGCTAGCTACACTGAGTCCCTTACTTTAGCAGCTTGTAGCCATTTGAAACAACTCAGACTAAGAATAAAACACTATAATGGCAGAAATTTGGAAATCTGTAAACAGGTGCCTTTAGCATCAAGCAACTGGAGCAACTGCTTCCCGATTTTTAAACATCAGGGTTAACTGTTGACCCAAAGAAACCTGATTACTCTTGTCAGTCAGATAAATATTAGAAGTCCGTTAAAATTCTTTGAATAATTTGAGTCGAACACTTCTTCACCTCTGGGTTTGTTTCATTCCAGCAAACTTTCTGCTGTACAGTTGTGCTTGGGATTAAACTTTTCTTCATCTCAGTCTTATCTCTTCAGTTGGATCCTTTACCCTCATTTAACCATACCCACAATGCATCAGTCCATACCAGCCAAGATGTATTTATCACATATATTTTATGTGATGAGCTTATAGCTTTTTTTTTTTTTACCAGTTCTGCATCTCTCTGACTTTCCATAGACTAGATAAAATACAATAAAAAATCGGTCATGTTATTGCAAGAATAGGCTGCAGGAAGCTCAGAAATGTTTGGACTAGAAGCTCAGCAGTTTGGACTAGACCCACCTGATTCTTCTTACAAACACACACATGTGTTAAGCTTCATTTATTGTTGAAACAGCATCTGTGGAGAAAAAAAAATACTTTGAACAAAATTAATGTAGGACAATCAAATGTAAATATTTATGTCTGTGGATTGATATGGAATATTAGCAATATTTGACCGTTTTTTACAACTGAGTCACAACTGAGTTTTGTAACACAAAACATATTAATAATTGTTGTATATACAGTAAAATCCTGTAATGTAGTGTTGTATCCTGGATGTTATTCAATTTCTAGGGTCTCTTAAAATAGCAAAAGAAAACAACAGCTAGATAATTAGCCCGACTGCAACATGCTGTTAGCCTTCTACCATCTTTTTTTCTTAGTGATCTGGGTAATTCTTTTACTAATAATAATTTCACCATGTATTTAAATGGTTTGAATAAATATTTTAAGAGCTTAAGTTATTCTTTTGTTTTTCACAAACTGAACTGTGAAAACAAAAAAACAACAACAGACTGGCCCTGCAGCTTCATTATATGAGTGTGCTTACAGAGCCGGTAAATGCTAAGCTAAGATGATGAGAGTAAACCAGGTGTTTTAGTTGAAAAGCTATGAAATGAGTAAAGCAATAAGCAGTAGGATGGTAAATAAAGATGAACCACTATTCAGTTTCCTGTCTCACATAAATGTGAGACAAAGTATTCCTGAAAGGGTACTCTGGGTAGCAGAGTGCTAGCATCAGCTTATTTTAATGGCCCATATAAAAACAACTGAGGAGGAAAAAAAAAAACTTTACTATAGACAGCAGTGCCAACTGGTCTGGCATGCAGCTGTTTCCACAACCCTCCTCCCTATTCATAAAAAAATATATTCTCATCTCAAGGCGTCTCAATGAACAATATCACATCACAAACAATCCACCCACCCGCCTACCCGGTCACATATGGCACCAGGACACAGAGGAGCCAGGAGACAGTAGGATTACTACCACCATCACTCAGTGTTGTAGGAAATCTGCGTTCCGTGCCAAAAAAACGCCTCACGCACACCCGGCAGTCAGCAATCACAGACATGGCGCCCCGAGACAAAGGCACATGCTTGTCCTCGAGCGAGCATGCACTGGCAATCACGCCCACTTTATCCCCCACCTCCCATTCGCACTCATGTTTGATCAAAAGCATTTCCTGTGCATCTGCTGTCCCCCGTCAGAGGACTTTCAAACAAGTCTCATTACTTGGTGGCGAGCAGATGGGAGTCGGAAATGAGTTTCTTTAGAAAACCTGAGATGATTTAAATAGAAGTGAGTTAGTGCACACAAGGAATACATGTTCTGTTATTTATAAAGTGAAGGGATGCTGGGATGAGATGTTTTTTGGTCTGTGTGCTGTTTTCTCTTTGCCTAGTTTGTTGTTTAAAAAACAGACTGTTATGCATTGAATAGCGTTCAACTGTAAAAGAAGGATTACATTGTATTGCTCATTTCTATCCTTTCAGTTATTAGGTAAAGCTCTACTAGCGTGATGCATCTAGTGACAAAACAAAAAATTAGTCTGAACTGTCTAACACGTGAAAATGCTTTGCTCCAATCACTATCTGATGGAGCCTCTCACAGATTTCCCCTTCCTTCATTTAGCTCCATGACCCTGTCCCTACTGGAGATGTGGATTCCCCCCCAACATAATGCTCCCACCACCATGTTTTCCCATGGGGGTCCTGTGCTCAGACTGATGTACAGTGTTAGTTTCCAGCCACACACAGCGTTCTGTATGGAGGCCAATAAGCTCAACTGTGGTCTCTTTTGAATTCTCCCATACATGCATTGCTGTCTTTAAAAGCTTTCTTTTTACTACACTATATCGATCTCTTGGTAGGTTTGCAGATGGGCCATTTTATGTTAAGTTTTTGATGATAGAATACTTGCTCAGTTTTTGGGGTTGTTGTATTTTGCACCAACTCTTTTTTTAAATATCTCCATCACTTCTTTCCTGGTCTGTCAACTGTTTTTTAGCCTCCATGACATTTTTTCACAAAGGTTACATCATAAACTTTTGAGGCATTGAGAGAACAGCTGCAGTTTCTGGATCACTTATGTGACATCTGAAGGATTTTAATTCAACTAGATGTTATTTAGGGGCACCAGGGTAAAGTTGCTGAAAAAAAATTAAGAAAAAAAAAAAACCTCAGATTTAAACTAAAACAAGAAAAACGTATTTTTAAACGTGACACTTCTGCAAGAATTTTATGCAATTTGTGGTTCTAATGACTAAATGCTAAAGACTTTAGGGAGTATGGACACTTTTGCGAGGCTCTGTAATTGATTCATAAAGGCTGTGTCATCCTACATAACCTCTTAACCTTTTTGCTTTGTTGTTAAGTGGTGAAAATTACCATGGTGGTATAATTTGCTCTGAAACTAAAGCCAGAACACGTACCCCTCTCAGGGGTCATTATGCTGAGGTCTAAGGGTGGCAAAACACACATGTGCCCTCTTCTATTGGCCCACCCCCTCCTTTTTTGTGATGTCTTTAGTGCTGGCTCCTTGAGCTGAGAGCAGAGGCTGTCTCCAACAGTGCGATTCTATCTGTGAACGCTTCATTGAGACATGGGGGGCTTTGTCAGCCATTACAGCTCTTATTTTGTGTTAAACGAGCAGGTAATTAGGAGGCCTGTACTACATGGGGCCCCTACAGGGAGGGGTCAGTGCAGGAGAGGAAACAGTAGGCTGTCTTAGGGTTGACATACACTGGCACTTTATGGCTCTCTGCTGTCAAAACACTGTGTTGTTTTTGGAAAATGGGCTGACAAAAACCCTGGATTTCAACATGTGGTGTAGGGCAGTCTAGAAAGTAAAAATAGAAGAACATTCCTGATTCTTTTATTGATTTCATTTTAACACTTTGTAGTTTTATGAACTTTTTATTAATAGCTCTTTTTGTGGGTGTGTTTCAGGAAGGACATTTTGTCCCTGTGTTTGATAAGCCTTATGGCTGCCATATGAGTCCTCCTGACGGATGTTGTTTCCCCCATGGTCCCCCGTCTAATATCTGGGGAGGAGAAAAAAAGTTGGACCACCCGTGAATGAATGGGCCTCATATCTCTGCGCGGTGGAGGCTGAGCATGAGTTAATTAATTGCGAGGTCAGAGTGATGAATATTAGTGAGTCTTCGTTTAAAGATCTGTGGTGTGAGGTTTATGACATCCACGTGTGTCTGTGTGTGTCTGTGTGTGTGGGTTTGGTAAATGGTTATTCAGGTCCCTCTAGCCACTAAGCTATTAGCAGGAGGCTAACTCGGTTTCTGCGGCTTGCATTGTCCTTAATAGTTTGACAGCTCTAGGTTACCCTGTGGTTTGCCACTGCACCCAACAGCTCACCATGTGAGTGTGTGTGCATATGTGTCTGCCTTTCTGTGTTCATGCATCTGCAGATATGATCTGCAAAAGCGTACGGTCTGCATTGGAGCACCCGTGTTTTTACGTGCACACTCGTGCATCAGGTTCTGCAGTCAGAGAATGTGTGCTATGGTTGTCATTAGTCTAGAGCAGCCGCACTGCAGAATTGGAGCAGAGCTAATAGGCCTCATTAAATGTCATTTTGAGCTAATAGACAGGGAGTGGTTGTTTAAACCAATATGCTTTTATAGGTGGTTCTGTCTCCTTTCAGCTGCTCCTGATGGTGGCTGTGACCAGCTGAGACAAACTTCCTGAGTGATTATAGTGGAGCTGCAATAACACAATAAACAAGGCTTTCTGTCCAAACCCACTGTTCTCATTAGACTTAATTGATCACAGACTAAAAGGGAAGGTGACAAAACCCACGGTGGCATCCATCAGGGTACGTCTCCTCTGGCGGTTGCTCGCCCTAAACCGGGGGTGATTTTTTTTTTTTTTGTGCGTCAGCGTTGAGGGTTCGTGGTCAGATCCATCTTCGCTGCTTGGCATTCGAACAAGTCGGGTCTTGGGGCTTCTGGGCTTTGGGACGAGGTTGTGTTTTGGTTCGGTTTTGGTCAGAGTGTTAACAAGTCTGGTGAAGAGGCCCTGGTTACTTACAAGCCTACAGACAATATTAGTGGTTCAGGAGACCTGTCTGCCAAGCCAAAACCCCTGTGATCCACATCCTCAGAGTCGCTGCGCTTGCATATGTTCCTGGGTCTCTTTAGCAGCATGGCAGCTTCATTTTCAGATGCTGTAGAGCACTAATACAGGAGTTAAAATATTCATGTGATTCAAAAACATAATCCACATATAATGCCTAATATTTGAGAATAAAGGACAATAAGTCAAATGTAGAACCCCAAGATGATATTGATATTGAGGGTTAGATATCTGCTGCTAACTTCCCAAAGATCATATCCTGTGTGTATAAAAATATGGGACATTTGGACATTTAACTGCAAACTTTCAACCACAAGCCTCAATGTATTTTATTTACTGACTAAATAAAGTATTGTTAATCTACCAGTACAAGGCTGTTTGTCTAAACTGACAGACGGAAAGAGCATTTATCAGAAAAGAAGCCCATGAGAGACCTATACCTTAGGTCTGTCAGCAGGATGAGTAATAACCCTGTGCGCCATAAATCAAGTCTCTATAAAACAATAAATAGAAATAACATCAGAAAAGCTGATTTTTTTCTCATCTAAACACTAACTCCTTATTTCACCCTGAACAAAGAATCTTCATTTAAATAAAAGGTACTGGCAGCATCATGCTGGGGGGAGGTTGTTTTTCAAGAGTGATGGAGGAGCTGTTCAGATTTAACGAAAAGATAGGTAAGGATAAAAGTCAGTCTTGGAAAACCTGTTAGAGATGTTAAAAGACGTTAGACTCAGATGCAAGACTTCAGTACAAATGTTTTCATAAGCTATCTGTCCAACGTAAAACAGCTTTAGCCATATCAAAAAGAGTCCTTCAGCTTTATTTCTCTGGTTTGCTCAATCATATCCAAAAACATTCGGATGTTTACAATTATAACTTGATAATAAATGAAGTTTTCAATACTTCTGCAGGACTGTATACTTCGGTCAGAGAAACAAATCCAAGTTTTCATATTGTACTCCTTCAAAAAGTTTATCAAACAGATCTAGTGTTTCCATTCGAAGTGTAATACTAATGCATTGTCATACAGTGTGAATTTGGTGCTATTTTCATTGTGGCTTGTTCCAAAGGGTGTATTTAGACACTTAATGATGCTTTACATACCACGTTACAAACTGCTCCTGTTCATTGTTTATGTAACACAACAGCAGATATAATCCTTTATTTTACAGAACAACATCAATTACAGCAATAACGACTTTCTAGTACATTAACAATGTTTTGAAATCATTTAAACTGGTTATTCATTTTAATAATGATTCATTTATTTTGCTTTTTTTTGCTTTTTTTCCTCTGTTTTAGTCTGGAGAATATAATACATGTTTAAATTTGCATACAAGGATTTATAGATGTTATCAGTAGCCATTTTTATTCAGACAGAATTAGATACAGGAATTAGGCCAGTTTATGTCAATGGTTTTTGTGTCTCTGGCTGCGTTGAGCAATGCAAAAAAAAGCTGAAAAGTTTATATAATCCAGGTAATTATAGAGGATTACAAAAGATGCACCTATGTCATAAAGCCTCAGCTGAGACAGATTTTCACAATGGGAACCGGACAAATAAAACTCACCCAAACATCAGGAGGAAAAGAAATCAAAAAGCAGGATTGAGAGAGGGAGGAGGAGGGATGAAACAAGAGGAAAATACTCTAGGCTTTTCCCAAGGCAGCCAGTCACTTGAATGTCTTATGAAGTTCCTTGAAGAGGCGCCAAGACTCCTACAACACAGAATTATTCACAGAGAGGGCAAGACAAAGAGGAACACAGAAGAATAAAGAGACACAAAGTGAATCATAAAGAGATAATGACAAAAAGACTATGTCTGGATTTGGTTTCGCCCTGAGCTGCACCAAAATAAAAAACATCTCTCACATTTGTTCTCTCCTGTTCTGAGTCAAAACACTTTAATACGAGCAGAAAGGTGCAGAGGGAGTCCGTCTAAAAACCGCACACAAGCCAAGCTGTCTGCCTGCTCTTTAAACTTTGTACAGTATTGTACAAATGTGTATAAAGTGTGTTGAATAAATGTATGGCCTTTGGGAGTTACTGTGTATGTGTGTGTGCCCTTTCCTCGCCTGGCTAGCTTCCTCCAGGCTGAAACGCACAGACCACACAGACGGCTGGCAGAGCTCCACGACAGCCTGGCTCCCTCTTTCTCTTTTTCCCCTTCTCTTTTTCTCTTGCTGCCTCGTCTTCCACACCTCCTTTCTCATCTCACTTTTTTTCACTCCTTCCTATTTTTCCCTTCGAAACAAAAAAAAAAAATCTGTTTTCATTCTCTTGCCTCCTCTGAGCAGCCCCCACCCCCTCCAACAGCTTTACACTAGACCCCCATGGAGAACAGGCGTTCGGCTGAAACCGGCTTACCGTTTCACTGCAGCAGCCACGCTCTACCAGTTTCAGATTGCCACCTGAAATAATTCATTGCTGCTGAGCGCCCACAAAAACAACATGGCCACTGTGAGCATGTCAAATAAAAAATTGACGTATGGGGCCAGTGTATTCATTCATCAGATATACTGTTCCGCCGTGAAACGAGTGACACAAACATATGAAAGAGTAACTGGCTGATTCAATCCCAGCTCCATGTAAGGGAGAGGCCCAGGACTCTGAATGAGCCCCAATCAAACGTTCATCCAGGATCACCAAGTGATCATAAAGGCCTCAGCAGAGGGCATGATGGGTAACAGTTTATACACTGTCCCATTTATTCGTTATTTTTTCTGGCACCAAGTATTTCCTCACATGTTTCTGAGTCAGGCAATAGACAGAGGTCTTCTGTTGATGAGAGTGTAGAAAGATGCTAGCAGGAGTGTTCGATATTCTCCAAAAGAGATTTCATCATAGCTTCTCCCATTATCCCATTGAGTTTAAGTGCCTAAAAAATGAAAGTCTCAAGAACATTTTGTTTAAATCACAACAAAGTTTCATCCAATGTTCTTTTATGTTAACTTTTACGTATGTAAAACAATATATATTTTTTAGAAATTTTTCATAGATAGATTTTTGTCCCACAAAACTTTTACAGTAAGAGTTAAATAAAAACTGTCATGGTGGTAAATCTGGAAATTTTAACTTTATGTTTTAGGCATAAATTCCTTTCAACTTCAAAGCCCAAAAGAAAATAAAAAGTTGTTTCTGCCGAATCGCTAAAGCAAAAGTATGAACAGCTGCTGATTAGGTTAAATCACACAACATATTTTCTGCAGTCCACAGAGATGTTTTCGTAGAGACACCACATCACCACTTTATTCGGGTTTAAAAGTAGGATGTCTGAAAACAGGATCACCTGTAGTTTGTTGTTTCTGGTTAGCAATGAGAAGTTGAAACTGGCTCATTAAGGGGCCATCTTTAACAGAAACAATTCTTGCACTGAGCTAGCACATTAACTTGGTTGGTGCATTGCTACCTTGTGTTTTGATTGACAGAATGACTGCAGCTCTGCATTCTTTACTTTTAAAAATGCCTGTTAAATGTAATATCTGAATTAAATGTGAGACAATGACACAATCAACAGAGCTGAAAAGTGGAGCACAGTCCTGCACAGATGAAGATCTCCTCACCCTCTGTGTAGTAGGAGCATCTGTGTGCACACTACAGTAGTTGTGACGTGACAGAAAATCATGTCGGAGGCTGCGGAGTCGGAAGCGTGACCCAGGCTTATCTCACTGAAGGGATTCTACTGAATAGGAGACATGGCTTTCAGCTCCTTTCAGTGGGGAGGTGAAGCTCAGGGGGTTAAAATATCCTTATACAACATCTTTAAAAAAAAGGATAAAGACTACAGCTGTATTAATTTGGTATAGAAAACTATGTTTATAGTTCTACGTTTTGTTCTACTCTTATATTAACTATTCTGGGTCAAACAAATGGGTTTGCTATAACTTTTACTTCAAATATATATTTTTTAAAGTTGTTGATGTGAAGAATGGAGAGAAATAGAAATAGAAAAAAAGCCTAGGTTGATGCAGATAACAGTTTTTTGGGGGGGATATTTTTGGAAAACCTTAATCTAAATGATTGCTCATAATTGACAAAACTGGTTCTTACACCCCGAGAAACAAATAAATCCTAGGCAAATAGTAAGAGCCAAAAAGACAAATTTACTCATTCTTTTTATGGTGTGTTGTCCCAGTGTTTGATTAACTTTGGTTCTTTAATGAAGCTGTTCTGTTTAAATGCCACCTTGCCAAGAAACTATTTTAATTTCTCCTGTCAAAATTAATAAGTAAAACATTTCACAGCACAGTCTGTTGTTCCCCACTGAACATGTAGGCCATTTGTAAAGTCCTTACAATGACACACTTTCTGTAGAGCAAAAGGTTTTATCTTCTGGGGATCATAGCAGAGAATCTTTTACTTTATGTCTGTTTATGTTTTCAGCAACTGAAACCTCTTCCAGTTAGATAAAACTGAGTTTTCTCTGCTTAGAAAATGTTCATAAGAGGTTGCACTGTTTGTTTTACACAGCCTGGGAAACCTCTTGTCTTATCTTCACTTTCACGAGTGTCTCATTAAAAGGACTGTAGGATAAGTAGGATGTAACAGTGTCATGGTTCTGAACACATGTTGCAAGTATCACCTACATACTTGGGCTCCATTTAAGTCTACGAAATTTTTGGTATCAACTGTTGACAAATTAAATTAGCTTGCTGTTATGCAGTGATTTTAAAAGCATGATCTATTATGATCATCACAGTAGCTGCAACTGAAACCGGAGAGGACATTTTATTTTAAACTAATAGAGATAGATACCTTCCTATTTTTTGTGAAGAAACCCCTCAAAAATAGTCTTGTATTACTACTGTTTTAAAATGTCTTGACAATATAATGGTACTTTGAAAGAGTTCATAGTTTTAAATACCTTTATGAAACCTTGATGTAACTTACTAATAATCAGCTTATAGTCATTTACTACAAACAAAAAAAGGCAAGTAAGGGAGTTTTCTGTTATATTTTTGCTTAATTTCTAGATGATGGAGGAAAGCAGGATTTAAACTGAGTTAAAAACAATTATTAAAGAGCATAAAACAGGTTTATTTAAATTATTTAGCCAAACCACCTTTGAGATATGTATCTCTTTTTTCGCAGTATAACAGTTAACCATGCATTTTAAAACTCGCACAAATAAAAATAATGCTTTTTTTTTTTGCTTAATTTACTTCAATTCATATCATTTCTCTTTGCTATGCTGCAAAATCCCAGTATTAGCTAAAGCTGGCGGGGTTTGTGAACAAAATTTAGCAGAAGGGACATAACTCTACTTGTCTTATTCTTGGAAAGAAACCAAATAGACTTGTTTTACCAATTTGCATTCTAGATTTATTACATTTTAAGCTGTGGAACCTTGTCTGAATAGCCAGTAGATACAGAAAATCCAGCACAAACAATTTACTAGCTGGAAGAACTGCACTGTATTTAGGAGATATCCTGACCTGGAGCACATGAAAGACAGGTCAGTTGTTAGAGATTTCTGTGCTCAGGATCAGATTCATTCTAATACAGCCATTAATCATTGAGGACTTGTATTCTGTTGCCTACTTGCTTTAAGTAACAGTTATCAGATCAACAGCTGAGAGTTGAATCCAGACATAAATCTGTGGGACGGCTAAAATAATACTATTTTAGGATCAGTGTACAGTGATTCCAGATACAATCTAAAGTCGTTATTTACCTTTTATCAGTCCTGGTTTTGTGAGCATGTGCGTCTTTCTTTTTGTGTGCATTCCAGCACTGCCAGCATCAATGTGTGCTTGTGCAGTGATGCTCTTGTGCAAATGTTCATGATCACATTTCCATACCTTTTTTTTTCTTTTTTTTCCTCACAAGAGTGTGTTACTGTGTGCGTCCGAGTCGCTCACATCTGGTCTGAATCTGTCCATGTTTCCGGCCGCTGGCTGGGCAGGGAAGTGGCAGGCGCTATCGAAAATCTCCGCTGTTTTCGCAGGGATGATGGGAATCTCAGGGACTTTCCCTAAGGCAGTGAAATCATCCGCTTTTCCCGCTCCTTTAAATACCCCCAGCTCATTCCTCCGCCCAGCAAGGGTTCCGATAAAACAGCTGAGTTGTCTTGTGTTTGGCAACTGTTGTCCTCTAAAAGGTGTAATTAGCTCATGAAAAACTGTATTTACTGTCAAAGCTTGCTAAACTAATGGACTTGAGGTCTGGCTGGTGTAGTTGTGTCTTTAATGTTATTGTTTACATCTTTCGCTCCTGCAGTTTGTGAAAGAAATTGTTTCAGCTGGGATGGATATTCATCTAAATATACAACCTTAGAATGTAAAAGACCTGGAAGTAGAAAAGGATCAAAAAGTCTACCAAAATCTTTTAATCTGGTTGTATTTTGGATGACATGCAGACTAAGATAGATAGAAGGTATTATATTTAATGTCAAGACGCTAAGGGGGTGAGGAAAACTTTGCATATTGAACAAAATACTGGTAATATTATTTGTAAAATCCAGGGAGCATTACCTCATATTACACAACACAGCATTATTTAACTGATGATGCCCTTTGTTTGCCTGATTTTGCTGTGAAAAGGCTTCTCCTTTGGTTGGCTAACTTGTTGCTTTATGTTTTTATCAGCTGGCAAAAACATAAAGCAGGCTACACCTCTTTCAGTTCCTACCCTGGCAGCCAACATGTGGACCTTTCAAGTTTTCCTTCTTCTACTGATGATATCTTTTATATTTTAGATCAATTTCTATCCCCAGTTATTGTATTATTCCCAGGCTCCTGGTTTTTGTTCTATGAATCCTTTTCTTTTCCAAGTATAGATGACCTTATTAAAACTCAACCTTAAATATACATTCTTTTAAAAACCTCCATCCAAAAAGCATAAAACACAGTTTTTAAGTTAATTTGTTGCCTTCAGATCCATTAGATCCAATGATTTTTTCTCTCTCTCTGATTTCTGAGACGTGATTAAGGTTGTTGTATATTTGTTCAGGTGTGGCTGTAGAGTAGAACAGTTTACCATGACTGTTGAGTCTTATAACATTTCCACAGGGACTTTGGGTGTCTAAAACGGTTCTAAATTGTTGCTTTATTAAGCATGTTAGCAGTTTCCCACAGCTGTTTTGCTCCAAAGCTAAACTTCATCTCTAGCATCTTTAGTAGTCGACATTTTTTAAGTTTTACCATAAAATGCATTTTTATTTTTTATGTTTTTGACATTCTTGCTGTGCCTCTGAATTATTAAGCATTTTACTCTGAGTTGTCTCAGGATCCTGTGCCCTTTAATTTTAATTTTAAGGTTTAAGGTTTAAAGAAGCAACTGTATCCCTTCTGACCTTTCCTATGAATGATTTAAAGAAGCTATATAGCTGACTTCTCACTTAACGGTAAATATTTACAGTAACACTAAATTTAACCTGCGCAGCTCAGACATTTGCACATCATTGCACTGTCTAAATAGCACCTTTGTATTTTGAAATCCTCCTGAAAGATTTTGCAATCCATGACTCTCTCTAACGGCTTCACCATTCGTTGCAGTCAGCCCTCCTAATGGGGCCTGTGTCGCCTGACTGGTTCAGAGCTCTTAATTTACTGGTCATCGGGGGTCTCTTCCTCACCCCGTCCTCCTCCCTCTTGTGTCTGTCCCCCTCATCTCACTTGGACTCCTTTGGCTATTTATTTCCATCACCCGGAGACAGGCTGCGCACAAAGCCTACACTGTGTCCCAGCGCTTTTTTAGGATAGAAAATCAGCCTGTTGAAAATGGAAACGCTATGATTGACTAAGGATGGCTTACACAGAGGAATGAGGAATGTCACGACATGAATAATTTATCCACCAGAAAGATGGAGAAACACAAGTAATGAAGTATGAAAATGAATTAAAGTTAAAGTCAGATTTTTAAAAAAGAAATGATGGTTTTTGACAATAGATCACACTAAAGTTTTCCTGTTTAAATCTGTTAAGAAAGATCCCTGAATTGTCATGATCTGTCTGCCTCTGTGTTCTCTGTGCTCCCTGTGTCGTCCTGTCTTCCCCTGATTGCTCCCAGGT
>JAUZNJ010031725.1:0-14068 GCA_034780135.1 Jordanella pulchra | reverse complement strand
ATCGGTCTGTTTGTCTGTCTATCTGTCTGTCTTCACAGTCACGCATAGAGATCAGATTATCTAGAGCTCCCCCTGCTGGACATATTGGTCGGAACGTCTGAAATAAACAAGTCCTGTTCTGGAAAAACAATTAAGTGTTGAGCGGATATTCAGGTTAATACGGCAAAAAAGTTTTAGTCTCTTTGTCTAAAAACATAAGATTTTTTTCATTTAACTTTCATTTAATAATTGAGATTAAAAAAAACGTTCTTAAGATTAAGTCTCATTCATTCGTTTATGGTGGAATCAGTTTTCAGCTGATTTGATGATGTTTTATTATTATTGTTGTTGTTGTCAATGCTAATTGATTAACAGTTTTCGATAGATTGAACACTTCAATACAACTGTGCCAAATGCACAGCTATTTAAAGTCTAGTCCCTGAACGCTTCATCGCACAGAGTAAAAATGGTGATGATACAGTCTATTATTACAATATAGCGATGTAGCATTAGTGCCCTATGGCCAAGTCTCCAATTTTAAATAAAGATGATTTCAAATGACTTCCAAGTAAAACATAGCTCTAATGAAAAAATAAAATTACCTAACATAACAATACAAGTCTTGAATAAGTAAAAGTGTAA
Organism: Jordanella pulchra; assembly: GCA_034780135.1. Taxonomy (NCBI): domain Eukaryota; kingdom Metazoa; phylum Chordata; class Actinopteri; order Cyprinodontiformes; family Cyprinodontidae; genus Jordanella; species Jordanella pulchra. Next base: position 13,447 of record JAUZNJ010031725.1, on the reverse strand, counting down.
GTTAGATGACAAACTTGATTAGTCTTAAATAAACATTTTAAAGATTTAGAAAATCTGTAAATAAATATTCCTCTGGTCTGTGAGAAGAGTGAACGAGTTATAATTTCCCCACAGCACGCGTTCAGTGTGGGTTAAACAGTTACCTCCGGCGACTGACTCATTTTGAATTTGCCTAATAAAATTATTCAGTGGAGCAGGATGCGCCATGACTACTCAGTAGGAGGCCTGAGCAAGCTTGTATAGCCACAGCTGAGCTGCAGGAGGTTTGCTCCATATGAAGTGTTAAAACAAATATGAGCAATAATCTATATTAATTATAAGAAATTTAAATTTTTTATGTTTGTTCAAAATTTTGGACACTGTATAAACTCAGCGAGTTAGCATGAGGGTCAGCAACATGCCTTGCAACAAGAATTTTTCTAATCTGGCGTGTTTCTATGTTAATTTAAACAATATATATTCTAATGCAGCTATACTTTTGATCAGCAAAACTGTGTGCAGAAATAACAAAGTGTGCATTTTCCATTGAAAAACACAACGAGTAACAAACTATTAATATTTTAACACATGCTAATACTTTATAATGCAAAATCTTTAAAAAGATTAAGAAGAAAACCACTCAGTATAAATTTATGTGATGAAGTAGCCTACTTGCTTCAAAAGTTACCGTCTCCGAGCTTCCGTGAATCCACCATCAGGCTACAGGAAGTTAACTGTTTTGCTTTTTCTCCAGGGCGCTGATATAGCGACCAAAGCTAGCTACGATAACCGACAGCCGCTGCTACTATGATTGCCTCACTGTTGTTAACTTTTAATCTTGATACGAAAACGACTTCTTGAAGAAAACAGAAGCTGAAACCGCTGTCCTGGTAAATGTCAAGAGTTTAAACAATCCCAGACACCACGGGATTCTTTATGCTAAGCTCTGTGGGGCTACAAACTTTATTGTTATTAGCTTGTTGGGTGCAGATTCTGTCTTAGTTTGACTTGTTTTAAAAAAATCAATTAACGTAATGGGACACCGTAAACTTTGTGTAAAGCAGGGGGATGAATGAGTGGGGCAGGGTTGAGCTCCTGTCAAATGCAGCTTGAAGTTGAGTCATTAGGCTAAAGCTGAACGATTCTTTTAAGCATCCAGTTCTCTGTAAGGATGTTTGGAGAACTTTGTTTTGTTTTATCAGCCTCAATTTATTGTGTACTGAACGGTTTATTTTTCAGCGGCAATAATGCTTAGTTACGGTTTAATAATATACTATAACTTAAAAACCTGCAAAAAATACTTTAAGGGGCAGAAGTGCTTTTAGCTGACAACACATTACTGACATTAAAATGTTTTAGTTTTTTGAGTTTATTTTTCACATCATTTCGTGAAGGTATAACCCCTTTGTATTGTTGTTTTATGGACATGAATTAATTAATCAATCTGTGTCTAGCTTTTAAAACATAAAAGGTCCCACTCTGCTTGTTAATGAACTGAATTTGATTTCAGTATTTTTCAGCTCAAAATAAGTATGGAAAAGGGAAACAGATTATTAGAAAGAGAAATAAGTTAAATAAGTTCTTTCATTGATCCACCCAAATTATCCACATATATAAATCATCCATCCATCCAGTATGATGTCTCTGAACCCTAAAAGCGGTTCCTCAATTATTGGCATAATAATTAAAGTTGGATCAATTTATAATCCACGGTCTTGGTGCAGAGCAGACATACTTTAGCATTGGTTTTAACAAAGCTGTGTATTGTAATTAATAATAGTAGGAAGGCTAGAGATGTATCTTTGCATGTCACAAATACCTGGATGAATATTCAGATGCACTGAATTAAAATCCAGTAGTTGTTTACATTTTAAATGGTTATTACCTGCCATGTTGTTCAGGAGGTGAATAAAAAACACAACAACATCATAGTGGTAAATATACTGAGATGAAATGAGGTAGTGGAAGTGCCCTGGGTGTGATGTAAAATTAAGTGCTTCCTACAATTGAGAAACTGAATGGTTTCCTATACATTTAAGATATTCTAAAAGACCTGTCTCCACTCCTTAAATATTGTAAATGACTACGAACAGTTTGGAGTATGATCCCCTAAATGTCCTGTTTTCTGTCTGTTTTCTCATTACAGCTGAGCTGAGTAGCATGCTGGACGTGGGGAAGTGGCCAGTGTTTGCGCTCCTTCCTCCTGAGGAACTACGGCTTATCCGGCAGGCTTGTGTCTTTGGCAGTGCTGCAAATGAAGCTCTCTATGTCACTGTTAATGATGAGGTAACACTTAGGCTTTAAGCAAACCTTAATCCTGTTGTTTGGACTAAGGTGTGCTGGCTTGACTTGATAGACCTAATCTACTTTCAGGATATTGATTTTATCATTCCAGTTTTGTCTGTAAGTAAGGGGGAAAACAAGGCTTTAGGCTCTTGTCTGAAGTTGAGACAAGGGGCAGTTCTCGGCAGAGAGATAAGCAGATAGAATGAGACTATCCTTAGCCATATCAGCCTAATACCCAAGCATGCTCTATATTTAACCAGGGGGAATGTGCCCTGCATTTCTCCTGTGTGCATCCATGTGTTCATTCCTACCTGGTAACTGAATAGGTAGTGTTTTCAAGTAAGTAATTGGGCAGGAAAACATGTATTTTGATATAGGAATTAAAAAACCCTGTTTACAGTACTATTTTTTTTGGTTGCATTTTTTCACTTTTATTAGAAATTGAATCCATTTTAGTTTATTTATTCGGTTTATGAAACCTTGAGTTCCTTGTAACGCACTATAAATAAAATGTATTATTATTTTTTTCAGTGCCATTCCCCAACAGATTTGTCTGGAGGCACTTTACAAGCCAAACTGATCCCGATTTGTTTATAAGGTTTATTCAGTCCAGTCAAAAGATGGATCCACAGTTCATTACAAAAATTCCAATTTGTCCCAAATTACAAAACAATACAGTCAGTTAATGTTTTTATCGCAGTTAGTTCAGTTTACCCAAGTGATGACATCAGTCTCTTCTTTGTTTATAATAGCAATAAAATGGATATTATCTGTTTCTATTTAAGTCATCAGCAGCATGTAATACTTCTGATAGTAATTCATTTTAATTTATTAGTTGATGATTTTAAATGAATGATGAAACCTCCAAAAAATTCAAAGTAAAAAGATAACTGAGCACATTTCCATTTCTGTTAATATTACAGCAGGAAAAGACAAGCCTTTGTAAACCTGTGGTATAAATCTATCATTTCATAGCATACACAGCAGTTGAGCCGTGATGTTTGCTGTTTGCAGGTCTTTGCCTTGGGCACCAACTGTAGTGGCTGCTTAGGCCTCGGAGACCTTCAAAGCACTATTGAGCCGCGCAGGATTGATGTCTTGTGCGGAAAGAAGATTGTATCCCTGAGCTACGGTACGGGACCACATGTGGTTATCGCCACTGCAGGTAATCAGTTCACAATAGTTCAGAAAATCTTTATTTGACCTGAAGGCAAAGTTGTTACGGGAGGAAGAGAAAACAGGACAACATGCTTTTTTATTGCAGTGCCTTGCAAAAATATTTCACATTCAGGATTTTGTCTCTTTGCTGCCATAGAATCTATTTTATTATATCTGCGTTTTGTGGAGCAGATCAAGAAGCTCTTGTTTATAAATGAAATTGCAATCACACATTCAAGTCTTGTTGGTGATGCTTCTACCTGCTTAGCAAATCTAGAGACTGATCGTTTTTTTTTTGTTTTTTTTTTTTACTGTTCCTCCATACAGAACGGCATATATTTTTCCTATTGGACAATGTGATTGTGGCATAATTTCAGGACCTTCAGGTGCTGTTGCTTGCCTGACATTGTCAGCAACTAGCTTGACGGGTGACAACCATTTGCACGGGCTGCGACAAGCTTCATTGCGTCTTTGTATCTGCTGCTCGTTGGTTCCTCCTCAAAATGGCAGACCTGGATATACGGAGTGAGTTGCGGAGCTGTATTTACAGAAAGAGCAGAACAAAGATGTATATGAGATGGAGTGTGTTCCCTCTGGAGCTAAAGGAGAATGATGGATGATTAAACAGTCCTTCCAGTGCTAAATTAAAAAGGCTTTTTTTTTTTTTTTAAAAGCCACCTACAAACATCTTAAGAGTGGGGATGCTCCGATCAGGATTTCTGCCACAGATCCTGATACTGATCATCACCCATGAGGGCCGATCACAGCCGATACCGATCACTGCCGATCACATGGATCTTTTGTTTTCAGCATAAATGCTACAGCTAGCTATGTGATCTGGCAAAATGGAATCATAAAATCACCTCACTTAGACAAAACATTGAAAAAGAAAAACTTTAAAGGACAACGTAGCAAGTATTTATTATTTTCTTTTTCATGTTAGAACGCAGCAAGAGTTTTAAAACACATAAAACGTTTCATTGTTTATGTTGATCCTTCAGCTTTAAGAAGACATTTGCTGTAACGTCTCTCAAATATTTATACTCCACCAGTTGGTGGAACCTAAAGTCTTTCACTGCTGTTTCTTTACCCGATTAATTCAATCGTTTTTCAGGTTGCTCTTTTTTTTTTTATATATCCAATATGCTAACGGAGGAGAGTTTAGGCATTTGTGTCTTGTTTTTCTCATGACCTTTTTTTTTTTTTTCTGCAGTGTACCTTAATAACTCATCATACTCCGTCAAGCGCTTGTTATAAATGTCGCGTTGTATTCGTTGTATTGACGTATTTCCACATGATTAACACCCAAGGAATTTTTTCATTGGTAAACGCAAAGTTCACATTACTCTCAAAGCACAAAAGTTCCTCATGGCAACGCTTAAGATTTGCTTCTGTATGAAGGAAAGAGGGAGATACGCTGCAGGTGGAACCTCTACAGGCTGCAAAGGAAGAACAAAAGGTGATCAGTAACCAAAGACGGTGGTCAGAGATCACATACTTTTCCGTGAAAATTAGCTGTTTAGGATCAGTTGCTGATAAAGATCATTCCTTACTTCATTTTGATTTAAAGGTGCTTTCTCTTTGCGGCACCCTTCACCCTACATCCCTGCCACATCTAGTCTCTGATTAGTTGTTGCAGTGTTACGAGATGCAAAAACTCCAGCCACCGCCGCAGGTGTCGCTTTGCTCCCATGTTGCTGGAATCAACCAAAATTCTGCCTGTGGCGTCGCTTGAAAGGTGTCTGTCGCATCGCTGCTGTTGCACACCTGTACGTTAATCCATCCCTCCTTATAAAACCTTTCCACTGAACCACTGGTTGCATGTTCAGAGTTGTTTTTTTTTTTGTTTTTTTTTCCCCTGGATGAATTTCATCAGTTCCTATTTCTTCCTAAGTCCTTCCTTACAGCCTCTGACAGGTTTTCATCCAGGTTTACTCTACATTCACCTCCACCTATCATGTCAGAAACAAACCTCCTCTCCATAGTGCTGTCATCAACATGTTTCACCATGGGGATAATGTGTTAAGGGTGAGATGCTGTGATAGACTTTCCTTCAAACATACCAGTAGCTTTAAAACTCCTTAAAGCTGCTCCATGGTTTTTGACTAAATGTAAACAGGAAATCTTAGGGTTTGTTTTAACCATAACTTTCTTTCCAATCTCCCATTAAGATAAAGCATTACTAGGTTTTATTGTCCATAAGTTCTCCCACCTGTGATATGGAGCTCTGGAGTTACCAAGGGTGTCTTGTCCTGATTGTATTTATGGGTATTAGTGTAAAGCAGGGTTTATTAAACATGTATGTCACAGATTACATGTTCTTTATTGATTTTAAATAAAAAAAAGAGCAAAAATAAAAACCACTTATCCTTTAGTTCACTTTCCATTTATGTAATTCTCATGGAACACATAAATCCCAATAAAATGCATCGACGTCAGTTCATCTGTATGACTCGTTTATTATGGCTTTGTTTGTTCTTTTGTTTCCATCTGAACGTTGAAAGACATCAAACAAATATGAAGATGCTGTGATTGAAAAGGTGAAATAAAAATAAAAAAAAACATTAAACTTGTTAGTTTTGTGTTAAAATTTTAAGATGCACCTTTTTATTTGGTTTCACACTTTAAAAGTCCTGCAGACAGATTCCTGTTCCCCTAAAAGCTGCGTCATTGGAATTGGTTGAGAAAATATTAACCACTCCGACAACATGAATGAAAGTTTTCCTGTTGCTCTGTAGATGGGGAGGTGTTTGCCTGGGGCCACAATGGCTACAGTCAACTTGGAAATGGGACCACCAACCATGGTCTGACCCCCGCCCTAGTCTCCACCAACCTCATCAACAAGAGGGTGACAGAAGTGGCCTGTGGCTCCCACCACACCATAGCTCTTACCAGTGACGGAGAGGTAACCCATCTCTTCTTCCCTTTGCCTGTGGTCAGTGTGTGTGTATTTCTTCACACTGTGAACCTTGTATCTTTGTCCAGGTGTATGCGTGGGGCTACAACAACTCGGGCCAAGTCGGTTCTGGGTCGACTGCCAATCAGCCAACACCACGTCGGGTTAGCAGCTGTCTACAGAGCAAAGTGGTGGTCAACATAGCCTGTGGCCAGCTCTGCTCCATGGCTGTACTGGACAATGGAGAGGTGTCATAACACGTTGCTTTGATGAAGAAAATCTATAAAGTACCTTACAAAAATACATGTTTTATCTCTGCAGACTTAAACTTGTTCTCTTGGGATTTCTTGTAATAGACCACTTGAAGTGTAAAGTATTATTGTGCATTGTATTTAGTTCTCTTTAGGCAACACATTGCAGTCACTTGTCATGGTTGTTTACTTGCACAAAGTTCCACCAGCTTTGCACATGCAAAGAGTGACATTTTTGGCTGTTGCTGTTTGCAAAATGCCTTAAACTCAGTCAGATTGTATGAAGACGTTCTCTGAACTCCAATGTTCACATTTAAAAGTGAATTTTCACTGTAGTCTCATGGAAGGCATTTAATTTTGTGGTTAAAATGTGACTAAACCTGAAAAGTTTTAACAAGTATATAAAAAAAAGAGAATTCTAAGGCACCTAATATATTTTTAATGAGATTTTATATATATATATTTTTTGCATTGTTTCAAAAACACAAAATGTCTCTTTTTTTTTGTTTCATTTTCATGTTCCCATCAAAAGCAACCTTATTATTGCCTTTTGTAGATTTATGGTTGGGGCTACAACTGCAACGGGCAGCTGGGTTTGGGGAACAACGGAAACCAGCAGACCCCGTGCAGGATCGCTGCTCTGCAAGGTGTCAATATTGTTCAGGTAAGACTCCAGAGTAGATGCTATTATAAAACTCTGCTTCATGTTTTTCATTCATGCAGTTCCCTTTCCCAAATTCAGGTGGCATGTGGATATGCTCACACGCTGGCACTTACAGATGAAGGATTTGTTTATGCATGGGGAGCCAACTCCTACGGACAGCTGGGAACAGGCAATAAAAGTAACCAGGCTCTCCCCGTCCTAATAAACACAGACAAGGAGAGGTCAGTAAATTGTTTGCATTGTGTTGTAAAGTAAATTGCAGCAGATTTTCACCAATAAAATGTTCCTCATAGTGCCTTCTAAAGGTCAACAAAATTTTGTAGCATTTTTGTCAAATTACAGCCACCAAAAAAAAATAAAAAAATCAAAGTGTCTGATTGGGGTTTTGTGTGGGAGACCAAACAGCATGTAGTCTGTAAATGTGATGCATGTCTTTTAGAATCAATGCAAATGAAGTCTGACGGGGGAGGCATGCATTTCTAATCAGACACCTTTAACCTGATGTATTTGAATAAAATCTAGTTTAGAAAATTTCTGTTAAAAGTCACCAGTGTGTAATTTAATCTCTATATACATGCAGCTGTTCTTGCAGACCTTCAGAGTTTGTTAGAGAACACTAGTAAACAAACAGCTCCATAAAGCCAAAGAAAACTCCTGTCAGGAAAGGAACGAGTATTTTGTGGAGAAGTTTAACGCTTGGTTGACGTATTAAACAGCAGCCCAAGCTTGGATAGAAGCGTAGCGTTGAACGTTCTGTGCTGCACAAAATATATCGCTTTCTGTGGAGGAATCTAAAATGAAACATGACCATAAATATACAGTTTTTACCATAAGATGCAATGACAGCAGCTTCATGCTGCTTTTCAGGTCAAGAAGGTGATTAAGATAAATAGTGGAGTTAAACACATGGTAGTTCAGGGAGAAGATCTGTTAGAAGCTGGTTTCTAGTTTCACTTTCCAACAGGACAACAATCCCAGACATACGAGCAGGGCACTAGTGAAATGGTTTCGACATATTTTACATTTAAATAGAGAATTTGTGGTGAGACTTTGAAACGATGTGCAAATATATTGGAGACCTAAATCTAAAAGACTTTTAGATTTAATTGCAGCCAAAGGCAGGTGCAGATTCACTCCAGTATTTACTTCTGTTTCACTTTCTCATGGTTTGTCACATAAAATCTTAACAAAATACTCTGAATTCAGTGCATATAATGTGATAAAATAAGAAAAAGCTGAAGCTATATTAAATGCACAGTTATGTGGTTACATCAGTAACAATAGGGATGTTTTGAGGGAGGATCTGTTCTCCTTGTGTTAGAAACTTCTTGGTTTGACTTCAGATTTTCTCCCCAGGATGGTGGAAGTGGCTGCGTGTCACACCAGCCACACGTCAGCTGCCAAGACGCAGAGTGGGCAGGTTCTGATGTGGGGTCAGTGTCGGGGTCAGGCCGTGTCCAGCCCTCACCTTACCCACTTTAGCAGCGCCGATGACGTGTTCGCCTGCTTCGCCACGCCAGCTGTCACGTGGCACCTTCTGTCAGTGGGTAAGACTGCAGAAGAAACGGAAAGATAAAAAAAACAACAGGCTCCCAGATGTCTACAATTTAAAATAATTTAGGGATTTGGTTGAATATTTCAAATTTTTCTCATTGCAATATTTCCCCTCTTGACCTTTTAGAAGAAGGGCTTCAGGAGGCCATTACTCCTTAATATTTAAGGGATTTTTTGTTAAATAGTTAAAATTGTTGCCATACTCATCTATACCCTTTGACCTGATGGAGATACTCATTTAGCAGGCAGATGTTTTTGTGTCATAAGTACAAATTCCTGGAAGTGGCCTCAGAAATAAACAGGAAATCCCGTTTCCTTTCTGTGTCAAGCAAGAGTTTACATAAACTCCGCTTTTTAGTTTCTACGGCCGTACTTCCAGTTTACTTTGTTTTTGAAACTAATGATAAATAATAACTAATTAAAGTTACAGAAAAATGTAACTTGACCACGGTATCCACAACAAAACATCTCAGGTTAATCCATAAACCTGCTTACTTTTGTTAACTACCCCCTCCTCCCATGGAGGAAGATGGTATTTGATACATATCAAATATGTAAAGCTTTACTATCTGTTGCTTTAAAAACAACAACAAAAAAACACACATTTAAAGTGACATCTTGCTTTTTTGTTTGTTTTTTGCCAGATGGAGACGACTACCTGACAGTTGCTCAGTCTTTGAAGAAGGAGTTCGACAGTCCAGAGATTTCTGACCTCAAGTTCTTAGTTGATGGGAAGTGCATCTATGTTCACAAAGCTCTCCTGAAGATCAGGTAGGAAAACTAAACGCCTGTTTGATTTATGATGTTTTTTAATACATATTTTTAAAAAAAACAAACAATAGTTGCTTTAAATTCCTGTTAACGTGCAACTTTCCCCAATGTAAAAGCATAACCCCACCCCCAGGTAAATTTGAATAATCCCACCAAAGTGGGCAGTGTGGAAGGGGAAAGGATGGTAGTGGGGGTCAGGATGAGGGGAAACTAGCAGCTAGCTTAATATGACTTATTGAAGCATCAAGAGTGAGCAGAGAGAAGCTGGTAGTTAAAGGATGGATGGATCCGTTGGGATGGATGATAACCCCCCAGTGGGACAGAACCTTATCAGTTGGAGACGCTTCCTTCAAGGCACTGACTCAGCGATCGCTGAAGCTGGCGTTGCCACGGCAGTGGAGGACAGGATGACTCCACATGGGGGAGTGTGTCTGACAGAGATGTTTTCTTTTCTAAGCCAGAATGCAGGGTTATGATAACTGTTTGAACTAATAGGAAACTTAAAGTGCAATAGCCATTGTTAGGAATTAAAATGGCTTCACTTAGGTTATAAGACTAATATCACAGAATGAAATGAGTTCACATGAAAACGTCAAACGAAAAAACCCTTTAACAGCAAGTGTGTCATATTTGATCCCTAAGTTTTTGAGACCTCTACATTAACAGCAGAATTGTTTTCTCTTGAAAAACGAATCTTTATACGATCAGACACATTTAGTGAATAGAAAAACTACCATAAACTGGATGGAAAAGCTTAGTGCATCACAAATGAGACGAATATCTTTACCCTAGTTTAACTTATTCTAAGTTAATGAGTTTTATTGTTCATTTTTCAGGATTTTTAATAACAAAAAAAGTCTAATTTCTAACAATTAATTTGTGGTCTAGGCTTTACAGAGTTAAAATTGCTCCCCAGAGACGCAGTTTATTTGCAAATAGTATTTATCTATGGTGTGAGTTTGCCTGGATTCTGTTCTTCGTTGCTGCAGAAAACACCTAAATTCCCTCACTGTTGGACAATAAAGGATTTCTTTCCTGGAAGTAAAAGCGCTTTTATGTCTGTTTCAAAAAAATCTATTAAGTTGTGATTTAATTTAGTCTGTTCTTTATCATAACTTGCTTTAATAAGAACCACAAGACTTTAGCTTGTTGTGAAAAATGCTCTGAAAACTAAAACTATTTCTCAGGTTTTTGTGTCTCTAAAATCTTCCTTCTCCACTTTTTGTTCACATCTTTAGGTTTTCCCTTTTGTTATCCATCAAGACATTCAATTTGCTCACATAAGGGTTCAGATGTTTTCTGTTTGAACTCATATCATGTAACATCTCACCATAACAGAGAAGGGTTGTTATTTGGCAAGGAGAAAAATGCTCTGGATGTTCCTGAACTTTTAAATAATGACATCTATGATATCAGCAACAGAAAGCAAAAGCAAAAAAACAAACCCAAGCACACATTCTACAAAAACAAACCTGGCATAAGGTCTTATATTTAAATGCACTGTGCTGGACAGTCTTCCCTGTCACTTACAGGGAAGTAGAGAGCAGCCTATTGTTTCCCATGTTTCTTTTTATAGCCACACTTGAACACACTGTGCATTCCAATCTCTTGCTCTTTTGCACTGTCAGGAGGAAGGAGCCGGACAGTCTGCACAGTCAACAAAGTGTACATGATCACACAAAGGATGCCTGCTCCTCAAAACCTTAGTTTCGACCATATCTGGTGCAAATAACACGTTAAAGATACTTTAGAGGGAAAAGAGTTTCTTGACTGCTCTGCTGTTTCCCTGGGAGACGATGACAGCAGCTGTGTTTATGGCTAGTTAAGCATGGCAGCGAAGGAGGGGGTGTATAAGAGACCTCAAAAAGTCCTCATAGTAACACAAAGATTGAAAGAGAGTGAGCTGAAATATATCACACTTCTTACACCTTTTGAGTTTGATGTTCTTATTCTTTCACAGATATTGCGTCCTTTTATCTTGGATGATAATTAGATCATTTTTCTATACATGTTGCTTTTTTTTAAACCTTCGTAAAGACAACTCTACTCTATGTAGACTTGAGGGCAAAGTAACGATATTTTCTCTAACTGAATTTGAGGGAGAGCTAGAAGAAGAGAACGATGGACAGGATGTGTTCACCTGCTGCACAGAATTGAGCCGTTACCGTGAATTGTAGGAATAATTTCCTGAAGGCTCTTTTATGACGGCAGAGACGTCGGATCGGGCTCTGCCGTCCCTGCAGTGCGTCACGGAGCAGATGTGACGGATTGTTTGTTTGGTAATGTCACGTTCCTTCCTGGCACAGACGTCTCCAGGCTGCGTCTTGTGATTCTTCCAGGTTTATGTGGAGCATTATTGACACCGATGCTGCTCCCCGATCAGATAGCCTCCATCTCAGACATGAAGTTTTCCAACATCTTACAGCGAAACAGTTTCTTTAGAAAATAGGCTGCTCATGTTCTTTTACACAACTGGAGTCTTGGTCCTCCTGTTGGGTGTTATTCAGTGTAGCTTCAACACATGTAGTCCTATACAAGAGTGTTATTTCCATAATGCATTAAAACAAAAAAAAAAAAAAACACTGTTTGGATATTTCTGTTTGCGTATCTTAATAATTTATCCATTTATTAAATATAGATTTTTTAAGACACAATAGAAATGCCTAAAAGTCTTTAAAATAACTGTTTCACAAAGTGAGGTGATCATAGGTTAAAAACTTTTAGCAACAACAAGCAAAACTCTGCAATAAGCACTTGGAACAAAAGTGACCTGCTTGCATTGGTTGCTTTAATGCATCAGTTACAGTTTCTAATTTACTGTTAGTTTTTTTTTTTTAGAGAAATGCATCAAGAAATTGGATAATCGACTGCAGTCATCTGCACCTCTTTACCCTATAAAGTTCAGAAGACATTCTTTGTCGCAGTGTGGTCTCCAGCAGTTTTTGCAACTTTTCAGACATGCTGCTTACCTTTTTTTTTTTTCTTTCATTTTATAAAAAACATTGTAGGTCTAAAACAACTAATGGAATTAATCACGATTAATGGATTATTGAAATAATTGTCAACTAATTTAGTAGTCAATTAAATGACTTTAAAACATATCTTTAGCTGACAGAAACCACCTCAAAACAGTAAAAATTGGCATTTAAGATGAAAAACTCTTTTGTGTGTCAATATGTGGTTTAATACTGTCTTCTTCTTTAAGGAACCTTTTGCTATTCCCGATTATTAATTGATTAATTAAAAAAAATACTCGCCAATTTAAACGATCAGAAAAACAATCATTGGTTGCAGCCCTAAACTATTGAATTCACCTAACAAATTGCAAGTGCAATGAATGGGAGGACATCGGATGGAAGTTTTCTCCCCCTCAGATCCAAACACAGCTGATGCAGATGACATCAAAAAGCCAAAAATATTTAACTTTTTGTTGTTGTTGTTGTCATAAAACGAGAAATTCTGGATCGTGATCCATTTGGCATTACTCACAATCTTAAAAAAAAAAAGAGATAAATCACACGGATGTGGACTGTTGTTCAAATTGCATAAGGCTCTAAAATAATGTCTCTTCAGAGGTATATAGTGCTAGCTTATAGTTCAATCATAATGGAAAGACACTATTGTGCATCCTGTTAAGTTGTCTCCAACAAATAGAGACGTTTTGCCTTTTCTATTGCCATGAACAGTGTTTCTTTCTTGCCACTACTTCCTCATTTGTTCCTTACCACAGCAGTAGAACCTGCTTTGTGTGACGTCCTCTCCTCTGATAAAAAAGCCAGCTTTTAGCAGGCATGTTATTGCCGTGTAACCCAAACAGCTCCGTTCTCTGAAAAAGCAATGTTTACAGTCTCACGTCTAATTTATTTAAGTGTGGCTGGATTTCCCCCC
>JAUZNJ010031724.1:0-14068 GCA_034780135.1 Jordanella pulchra | reverse complement strand
GAGTCCAGACCTTAACCCCATTGAGAATCTTTGGGATGTGCTGGAGAAGGCTTTGCACAGTGGTCAGACTCTACCTTCATCAATACAAGATCTTGGTGAAAAATTAATGCAACACTGGATGGAAATAAATCTGGTGACACTGCAGAAGCTCATTGAAACAAAGACACAGCGAATGTGGCTGTAATCAAAGCTAAAGGCGGTCCAACAAAATTTTACAAAGTGGGACCATTTTTTGGTGGCGACTTTTTTTTTGGCCAGGCAGAGTATTCTGCAGTTTATAAGTGGGTGGGGGAAGTGAAAGGTGATTCTCAGAGAGCTTTTTTTTGTTGTTTGTTTCACACAGAGGGAGCGAGATGTAAAGTAAAAGTTTTTCTTGAATCTCCAAGAGGATCACTACTTCACTTTATCTTCCCTTAAACTCATGACTTCAGCTTCAAATTTCTGTGCAGGTCTGTGCAAAAGAGAGCAGGGGTCTGTCTGAGCTGGAGCTATCCAAGCACAGTAGCTGAGAGTCGTGTGGTCTGACCAGTCTGACATGCATCTCAATGAGATGTAGTTGCTGCCACTTAATACGACCTGATTTTCCACTGGATCGGACACTAAATCATGTCCACTGTGTTCTGGCCTTTCACAAAATGTTAGGCTGCAATGAAACTAGCCTACAGTTTAACTCAAACTTTGTCCTTTCTGCAGTGAAAAAATATAGGTGTCCTGCTGTAGACTAATTTAAATGAAAAAAACATTTTGTAAAACTTAAATCAAGAAATGATAAATAAAAACATTAGAATATCAAGAAAATATTGAATATTACATAAAACGTCAAATAAATTGCAAGTGGATGCAATCATAACAACAAATTCTATATAAAAATTAAAAAATTCTGCATATTTTGCTGCGTAAGCCATCGTCAAACACTGTCGCTTATCACTATAAGGCCAGCAATAAAACCCTTCATCATTACTCTACAACGCAACAGATTATTGCTCTATAACAGCTTTGTGTGGAGAAAGAAGAGGATATATGCTCTTGTGACAGACAGCATCTTGGCACAGTGTTGCTGCTGCACTGCTGCTGCTCCTCTTGATGGCTTCTGAACGCAGCATTGCAGTAATTTTCCATAAGCCCGTGTGACTAATGGCATAAACAATGGGGCTGAATGTTCATGTTATGGAGCTATTATGGAACTATCAGAGCACAGGGACGGGGAGACGGATGCCTTTGATCAGCGCTATTGTGAGAGCCAGGTGCAGGGGACAGGGGTTTGTATCTTAAGGGTGAGTTTTAAGAGCCTCAGTGACACAAAGAGCTCAAGGAGAGAAGTGAAGTGCGATGAAAAAAAAAAATAAAAGGTGAAGATAAAAAAGGGAAAGAGATGCAAAAGTCGATGAGAAAGAGACATAAGAAAATATCCAGCTAAGTGTTTTGCTTTTACAGACCATTGGTGAAGCAATGGATCGCTAAAATGACTTCTAGTCTAATTCATGCAGTCACCCAAATTATCTCATTTCCCTGTGATGCCTTTTTTCTTATACAGCATAATGGCTGAAGTGTTGTCATGCAGCGGTTACCTCTAGTAGCCAGGAAGACTCTGCTGCCAGGTCCAGAAACATAGAATCACATCTAAAGCTGTTTCTTAACTTGAATAATGTTTTTTATTTTAAATTTAGCAAAAAGTTAAAATAAAATAACTACTTTTAAACAACCGGAACAAGACTGAGCGAGAAAAGTGTAGGCAACACACAAGTAAGGTGTCACACACCTTTAGGGCTGCATCTAGTGGACCAGTGCAGAAATATGGGTCACGTTTGGGTCACATTTTGCACAATTTCGACATAAAACAACAGTTTTTTTTCCCTGATCGATTTTCTCAGCTTGTCTAAAGGGAAAACTTTGGTGAAGTTTTCTCTCAGCAGAATCATGCCAAGCTAAACGAATCTCAGCTGCAGTCCTGACAAACCTCCATAAAATCCATCCGAACACAACAAACTAAGTGAATTTGTTAAGCTGCATTTGAATTTTCTACACAGTAATAACATGTTAACAGACTAATATTGAGATTAACTGAGGGGAATTTTTTTTAAATAGGCTAATACAAAAAAACATTTAGAAGAAAAATCTAATAAAAGATACTTTTACAAAATAAAAATGGCATAAAAATTGAAACCAGTATAAAAACATAATAGAATAAAAGCAAAAACTGAAAATCAAACAAAAATAAACTTAATATGAAATAATTGTCATTGAAGATAAAGTAAAACAAAAAGGAGAGAAAAAAACAAAAGCTCGAGTACACAAATAAACATTGTCTCGTGTACAAAAAAATCTAAGACATTAAAATGTAAAATAGATAATACTACATTAATACTGTTATTCTAAAATAAATATGACTATAAAACAAAAATTAAAAGTAGCTAAACTGGCAAAAAAAATGAACCTACTAGGAGCTTTAGGTTTACCTCCTCAAGTAAATGTGGGATTTTTCTTTTGTCTTTTTCTTAATTTTCAGAATCTGATTTGTTCTCAATTCTCTCTTCTTCAGGAATAAACAAAGCAAGTCAGTATAATTTGAACACTAACCTGACAGAATATTTATGCCAGATGCTGCTCCTCACACAACCAGCATTCAAATCAAGGTATCGTAGTTTACAGACACGGGCCTAAGCTGCACACTTCTAAGAGACACTTTTAAAAACAAAATAAATAAATAAATACTTTTCAGTTACCAACAATAAATCTGACCGACTAAAAACTTTTTTTCCAATGCCAGCAACTTCAAAAACCCACAAATCTAAGATCGATAAAAAAATAATAACAATATTAATGAGATAATTCTCATTACTGTCTGTAACCCGACCTCTTCTACTGGAAACACGTTCATTTCTTGAAAATGGGTGTCCATTAAAAGGTTGATCTGATCCTTTTGACACACACACACGCTGTCCAGAAAACCTTTCGCCATCATGGTGCCGGCGCTGCTCTTATGGACAGCAAGATGTTTTAAATGAGGTGCCTGACAACAGATAACATCTGAAAAGCACTGGATGCATTATGGTGGCTGGTGTTCCGGGAATGGGAGAGGAGAAAAGAGACTCATCCGGAGGTTTGGAAGCAGAAAAGAAAGGAGATATAGAAGGGGAGGAAAGAGATGGTTTGACAGTGGGGTCTTTTCTTTAATCAACTGGCTTTACTGATTATCAACAGGAAACACAAAAACTGACCAATTCCTAATTAAAGGAGAACAACTTATTCTGCATTTATATACACTGATTTTAAGACTTAAGGTAAAAACAAGAACAGAAAAGCTTTCTTGTTTTAGATTGTTTATAATATCATCAAGACTTAGTAAGTCTAGAAAACAGTAAAGCATTTTTATGGAATCTCACTTCATCTTGTTCAAGGTTTTTAATTTTAATTCAATTGAATTCAAAAACAGTCTATTTATCCAAAAGGGAAATTAAATGTTGTAGTGACTCATATTTTGCTTTCTTTTATTGTTTTTGCAGGTCTTAATTTCTTGTGAGAGGAGGATGGAAAGCAACGCATCAATAACCCTTCAGTTGGGTTAGACGGAGAAAAAAAAAAAACAAAACAAGAATAAATATATGTTGAAAATGACTTTTTCCACTGTGTGGTATGGTGGTGGATCTGTAATGACAAGGGAATCTTTCTCATCCAAAGGGAGATGAATAATGGAGTTAAATATTTTGCCTTACACAGACTTACATGTTTTGCATTAAATCCTTTAGATTGTTCATGATGAGAATAAACTATGATAATATTCCATTTTTAGTCATTAGCATTAGCTGATTTTCCACTGTAGGGCAGTTAAGGCGTCTCTTATCTCATGATGAACTCTTGAAAACACACCAACATATTCAGCTTTCCTTTGGTCAAATGGTTGAAAGCTATTAAAGCCAACGGTGAAGGAAAGGCTTGTTTTTGGTGTTTTTTATCACAGTTGTCCTTAGAAACCATGTTGGAATGAATGGAGTCACAAACTATACAAAAAACAGAGACTATTTAAATGTCTGATTGATTATGCTATGAAATCAGTCTCTGTTTGGGATTTTCACTGGATAGAGTTAAAACATACGACTGGATCAACAGGATTCTTCACAGTAAAGTTCTCGATACACAAGGTAGGGATTTCTCTACATTTTTAGTGTCCTATCATATCACAGCATTGAAAGACATACACTTGCCTTATGTCTGTCTTTCTTTCCCTCATCTTTTCCAGGAGTGTCGGACCCCACCAAGAACTGGACCCAGCATGAAGCAGTCATGTTAAATGAACGAACTCACTGATGTCACACTGAACGCTGCGTTTTCCTACACTCATTTTAATACTGTTGATATGTCATCGTCTCTGAACACGTGAAATACGCCAGCTGGTGTCACGGCAACCATTAATGTCCTGTCATAACATTTCGTCATGTCAAGCATCACCCGCCCAGCTGGCTGGTACAACCGCCAATCAAATTAGCTGGCCAATTACACTTCTAATGCGGCACGCCAGATGTAACCTGGAAGGTAAAGCCAGATGTAAGGAGTTGTTAAATTACAAGTCATGTCCGGATGTACATTAAGAATTATGGAGGAAAACGGACTATGGGCTTTTATTGGATAATTCAGTGGAAAAGGTTTGAAGTAATTGTTAAAAAA
Organism: Jordanella pulchra; assembly: GCA_034780135.1. Taxonomy (NCBI): domain Eukaryota; kingdom Metazoa; phylum Chordata; class Actinopteri; order Cyprinodontiformes; family Cyprinodontidae; genus Jordanella; species Jordanella pulchra. The sequence continues at coordinate 9,406 of JAUZNJ010031724.1, read as the reverse complement.
CGAGCAGACAGATTAAAGATGTCCTGACTTTAATTCTATGAGGATCCATTCTGTCTCTAAACCTGCATGTTTTGAGTCATCTGAATGGTTCCGATTAAACTATAGCAATACCTGCTTTTTTAAGACCTGAACTTTTCACCTCAAAAAATGTTGATAGCTTCAAAACGTTCTTATAGAACTACAGTTTTAGTCCAAATAAATCCACTTTTTAACACTTCATATGTTAAAAGCGCTTCGTGCAAAATTCCTCAATTTGCTCATTTTGATCATCTACAGTTATTCATAATTTCTACTCTTGAATGTCAGACTTTCAAAATCTTTCACTGAATAGAATATCTGTATTAAAAGTGGTACTTTTCTTAACAAGCAGTAAAAACGGTTTATTGGTGGTGGAATAGTGTTGAGGGAAGTCCACTGCTGGCCGGCTTCCTTCATGCCACATGAGGACTCTTCCTCTAGACAGCTGCCACCACCGTGCTACCACAGCTCTAATCAATCTTTTGACTTCTGCTGCAATTAATGTTTTTTCTTTGTCTTTCTTTGTAAAGTTCTGCAACAACATCCAGATAATTAACACCAAGTATCTGAACAGACCTGATGAGGCCATCAGGGGGCTTTAAGGTAAAGGATAAAGACTGGTTTAAAATGTTAGATCTGGCTCAAAAAGGGACTGAGAGACTGAAATAAATGAAAAGAAATATTAGAGAAAACTAATAAGTGACAGTATTAATGATATTTTATTTGGTTAATTTGTAATTCAGATATTTATTGATGATTCATTAAACTTTATTTTCCATGTGCTATCAAAGCAAAGGGTTAACACTGATCTTTATTCATTATGTGAATCACAAGAGAACAGATATTAGTTTGATTACTGATTATCCTGATTCTGGTTGACGTTTGAATATTAGTAAACATTTCAAATCATTTTTAAGGCTAAATCCAGGGATACCTTCTTACTTTGTAAACAAATAATTGCACCATGGAAAATCTAAGAATTTAGGTTTCAGATTTTATTTATTTAATTTTTTTAATATGTGAGATTTTGCACAAATTTTGAGAGGATATGATATAAAAAAGAAGAAAAATAGTGTTTTAGTATAGAGAGAAAAAGGTCAGGGTGACCTTATCCTAAGCCACAAGTCAAAGATTATTTTAATGTGTCTCTATCTCTTAGAGAAAGTATGGAGCAAATTATCCTGCAGCAGATCTCCGGCACCCCCTCACACCCTGATCACCCACTATGACACAACTTTAGATGTAAATTGAAACCAGATTGAGAGACTCTCACCTAGAGTCCAAATACCTGTAAAATGTACAATTTTGATCCAAAATAGATGATTGCACTTATAGCTCCTCCTATAAAGAAGAGTGTTAGAAGAATTATGCAAAGTGATGTTGGGGCTTGTTAAAGGAGCAGAGAAGTAAAAGTAACGGCTCGTGTCGGGGTGGAGGCTTACCAGGTCTCTGTGGGACTGCTTCTGGGGCTCAGCGCTCTAGAGGACGTGGAGGGAAAGGGGGGGGGGGGGGTAGAAGAACCAAAAGCAGTCAAGCAACAGATATTCATTAACAGCAACAGTTTATATTTGATCACATGAATCACGGCGGATGTGGGGAAAAACACGAAACAGCGACATGAAAAAAAAGAGGAATGCAGGACGAAGATGGTCAACGTGAGCGAACAGAGCGACAGCGGCTGCTCCGTTCAATCAGCCTCAAACGTCATACAGATAACATCAATTGTGTGTCAATTTTATTTTATATATGTGAGGCATGGCACACCAGTGACTGCTCCATAAAGAAGAAATAAATCCATAACAAATAATGATTAGCTGATTGTCATCCGGTCCTAAATTATTATTATTATTAATTGTTACACTTTGAGGAATCTGGACTGCATTTGGCTTTTTCCAATTTCAGATTTAAAATTGTTACACTGGCAAAACCTGAGCCTGATTTTATGAAGCTTTAATGTTATTTCATAAAGAGTAAAACAAAAACCGAGCATGTCCACTGTGTTCAATTAAGACAAGAAAAAAACCATCATGTATATTCAAATAATTTTAGAATTCCTATTGATGAAAGATTCATTAAAATGCAGTTCTTTAATAAAAAAAAAAATGTATTTTATTTTTAAAGAGGAGAGGCTCCTCTATGGATCTCAGCCTTTTGTCCAAAGTAAAACCTCAACGGCTCACGTCCTGGATGTTATAAACTTCCCCTGGTTCAGCCTGAATTCAACAAACCTGCAAAACTCCTCCAAATGCTCAGGAAGTGGTTCAATAATCAGCTTTTTAGGACCAGGTATCTAAAACTACATGCTGTCCAAAGTTGGTCCATGACGGCACCACTTCTAGAAGTTTTACATATTTCTCTGCTTTAGAAAACCTGATTCTAATGAGAATTCAGCCAACAATGAGATTCAGCTGGGCTGAAGCAGGGAAACCTTGATAACCTGCAGACCAATGGCTGCAGAGGATCCGCTTTAGACACCCATACCTCGAAGGAGTCTATCTGGAACCTTTTACAAATCTCCCCTGTAGCTTTCTATCAGCTTTAACAGAACATTTCTTACATTTAAACTTTTTTATTGCTGGGCTTTGTCTTATTTCTGTGTTTTACTCATAAACCCTGCAGAAAAACCACCCAGTTCATGCTGGACTTTCCTGGACCTAAATTAACATGCAGAGGTGACCAAGCTTTCACTGTGGCTGTCCAAAAACCACATAATAGCCTCTCCTCATTTCTAAAGCTCTTAGACCACATAGTCATTTAAACATATCTGTTTTCTGAATTTTACAAAATTGCATTTCACATTTTCATTTATTTTATATTGATTTCATTGTTTTGCCAAAGAACTGTCTTCACCTTTGAAAATTATGCATATTCTCTCTGTTGAAGCATGTTACACCCAAGCTTTGTCTGCTTCACGGACAAAAAAAGGTCCGTTTTGTTTGGAGGGAACGGATTTGTTTCAGCTAAACTCTAAGAGAACAAAATACAGCGAGTCATTCCTGGCAGCCATGCCACCCACACACACACAGACAGACTCACAGGCTTGGATTGCCAGATCCCGTTCTCTTCCTTCTCCAGGCAGCTGATACAAAGACCTGGATTGTTTCTTTGTTTTATAGTTTGTTTTGTTGCGTGATTATTATGCTTTTTTTAATTGTTACAGCAACGTTGGAGCAAGTCTGTATTTCAGTTAAAGTTAAGATTTCCTTCAAATGCTGAGCAATCATGAGGGATATTTTCTCCTATACGTGAAATTAAGCTTGGCCTCCCTCTTGAAGTGAATTTTATGCCAACTTCTTTGCAATAATACCACAGTGAAATAAGAATTGGCCAAATAACAGAAAAATGATTCCAGATATGATGCTTTTTGTCATTTTATATCCACAATCCAAGCTATTGAAATACCTACAGCACAATCAGTTTAAGTGTGAGATTTGTGCCACCTGTGGCACTAATATAACAGCTGCTGATTTTATGTTTTCATTACTCTGCATTAGGTATAATTTATTAGACAGAGTGCCTGCTGATTCACTGAAATGTAAGTTTCTCAGATGTCTATATGCACTTTATGGAACCATGAAGACAGCATTGATTTGAGCGTTTTATGATTCATTTAAAAGCTCTTTTTACCAGATGAAATGATCGAACGCTTGCAGTCCTACAAGTTCACATCTATTCATACACTCAGCTAAATGATGCTGCGGGAGGGGAGGTTTTTACAGATCAGGAATTTTTTAAAGATTTGTTCTAACAACTTTCAAATTACAAACTTAACCTTGTAAACCTAAAGATCCAGCTGTGAAGCACAGTGGTGGCAGCATCATGTGACAGGGCTGTTTCTTCTGCTGGTAGTTTAAAAGAAGAATGAATAAATAAAAGCTTATCTTAAGATATTTGATTAGATGCTCAATACACACGTTTGGTTAACGATCATTTAAACACAGTAAAAACTATAAAGCAGGTCAGCTTTAAGTTTCCTTCACTACTCTCTGAATCTATCATCAATCTAAACTTACATAAAGCCAGAAGGTTATTTTTAAGCCCAGAACAAATACTATCTTGTGACTCAATTTCCTTAAAATAACTATCCAAATGAACAATAAAGAGTCTGGAATAGATGGTATTTATGCAGATTATCAATCTATGTAAACTTCTTTACAGTCGATGCTATTGCCTAATGTTATTTAGTATCTGCTAACTTTAAAGCAGATCCTGAAGGATTGATCTTTGACGGCTAAAAGATTCCGACTGAACAGCTTCCCTCCATCTGTATGCTAACTACTCAGCAGTATGAGGCCTAAAACCACCTCTGATCTAAAGAAGAGGATCTACCACCCAGTCTCGTGGTTACTAGATACTAGTCTGACTCCTGACACTGTAGTAGGACACAACTGTTGGAATCTCATAACTATAACTTAGGATCATTTGGTACCATAGCTAACTCTAAGTCTCAGTAAAGAGATGAGACGCTGAGGGAGCTGAGACAGAATTGATGCTAATGGGACATAAACATAGTTATTTAGTGTTTGCTAACAGTCACTGGCTTTTTAATCTTCCTTTAGCAAAAGCAGTTAAGCCTCTATTGGTTATGCAACATAGCGTAGTTTTTATAATATAGCAAAATATATTTTTTTCAACAGAAAAACATTTTTAAACTTGGAAAAACAAAGTTAATAATAATCACCAAAAGTCACAGCTAGACTCCGAAATGTTACTATTATTAAGGATAAATCAATAATTAAGAAAATCGAATTCTCAGGTCAGTTTGTAGAGCTCAGGATGAATGGATGGATGGTTGGACCAGAGCGGACGGGACTAAGACTGTGACGACGCCTCAGCTCATGCACTGAAACTGTGACATAACACAGAGCGGTGTGAGCAATGCTCCTCCTGCTCTTCTATAGCTGCTCCTACAAAGATCACTGTGTTTTAACAGCACTCAACCAGGCTTTAGTCACAGACTTGCTTCGTCCTTTCCTTTCAAAGAAGCTTAACCTAGCTTACAAATCTGTTTGGACAGACAACCATTAGATTTCCAATCCTAAATTTCTGCACAAAGGTCTTTAGATTAATGCAGCAGCAAACAATCCAAAGGCAGAAAACCCACAGAGGATTTTATGAGTGGAAACATTCCTTTTTGTTTTCCTTTTAGTGAACTAATCACTATTCATCTTGCTTTCTTTCTGGCTAAAGCAGGAGGTCTGCAGTCCATGGCTCTGGAGCCACGTGTGGCTGTTTAGACACTGTTTGGTTTAAAAATGATGAAGAGCCAGATCACCTTTAGAATAGTAAATATACTAAAAAAATGCTGGTGAGCATTTCTCCACTAATTGTGTTGAATTTCCAAGTACATTGACTAAATATAACAGAAATACAATTCTTGATCTTTTCTAGCTGGGATAAATTTGTGTTACATAATTTAAAACAAATTTCAGCAAACCATTTTAAATTTATTTATTCAATTTTTCTATGTTTTTTTCTTAATTTTAGAGCCTAAAATTTGAAATGGCACAAAGATCTTTTTTAGACAACATCCATTAGCTGGACTGAATGTAAAAATAGAATAGTTCATGATATATTTTTACTCCTAATGAAGCGCTTGCTTTGAACTTTTGTCTAAAAGTTTTTACGATTGTTTGAAGCACAGAGGTTGAACTTTTTAAAGTTAGTTCAGATAAGCTTCTCTTTGTTAAAACAGCTAAAGCTGTGATCTGGGGCCAGGCGTTGGCCTCTGCGCGTTTATGGTGAAGTCCGTTTGTTCTTAGAAGTCAAAACTTACAACTTCCAAATCATACGTTTTGACTAGAACGCCCCCAAAAAGTCAGAACTACAAGTCAGAAAAGCTGGTGCAACAGGATGACACCTGACCTTTGTGTTCAAGATGGATGCTACTGGCATCAACAATGCTTTCTAACTTTGATTGTTTATAACAATCCTTTTTTCATGTGTAGCATAAAATGAATCGTTCAGGTGCTGCTTCCAGGTGTTTAAATGACAATGTTTTCAATACTGTTTATATTGGTAGAATATAGCCCTTAACAGGATTTTGTCCTGGTTATGTTTGGAGCAGTGACTGTACTGGCCTGGAGAATACCAGGGGCTACAAGCTAAAAACTCTGCAGAAAACTATTTACCTCAGAGATTACATTTCCCAGACTCATTAAATGTTTCTTCTGAGGAGAAAGTAAAGAAAAGGAAAAGAAAAGGAAAGATGAATGGATGAGTGGAGAAATTGACTTGAGAACAAAAAAGGTGTATAAATAGACTTGAATAGGACAGGTAGCTGGCATATGGATGGATTTACCAAAGTATGGATGCTTTGATAAATGGCTGCATGAAAAGACAGATGGATGGATGAACATACTGACAGAGCAGTAGGCAAAGGAACCAACCAAAGGACCGACATGGATGGAAGGACAGATGAATTGATAAAAAGAGACTTATGTCTGATCTGCATCTTTTATTTACTGCTTAGACCAGATCCGCATCTTTATTAATTCATATTCATTTCCAGTGTTATTGGAAACAAAGTCTATAAATACTAATATTGTTTTTATACCTTTTGTTGCCCCTCATACGTTTTCTGACTGGGAAAATACTTCAAATTCGACCTCTGAGAACCCCAGACATGTTTTAATCTTACAAAGATTTATATCTGTGTATGTATCCTGAGAGACGTGAGGATGGTGCCTGATTGATATTCAAGCTCAGTTTGTTTTTTCCTCCCTTCTCGCAACCTGGCCTGCGTCTGTCTGCTGATTCCCACATCAATCAATCCAAGAGTCAGCTCAGAGGTAAAACACACAGATGGAGATAGAAGTGAAGAGATAGAGGAGGAAATAAACAGGATGGGAGGGTGAAAGATAAACATAAAGACTAAAGATAGAGAGAGAAAGGGATAAAGTAACTGAGCTCTACAGGTTTGTCTCCTGATAACACAGAGGAGTGCGGCGACAGAGCAGGACAATCGATCTGGAGCAATGTGTAAACTCTGACATGAGGAGTCAAACGCAGCATTAACAGTCGCTCTGACAGCTCAGAGGAACTGTGAGCACACAGATCAGTGATATTTAGATGTTCATGCACAGGGAGCTGAATGGCTAAAGAGCAGCTGGAGATGGAGGACGGAGACGGAGGTTACCCGACTTACCACTTCACGGGGAAGGAAAGCGTCCTCCTGGCGTAGAACCAACAGCCCCACTGCCCCACCCATAGGTGTGTTCCTGAGCAACGAGACCACCTCCTCCTGGGTCCGTCCATTCAGGTCCACTCCATTTACCTGGACAACAAACGGTGAAGGAGGTCAGCTCAGAATAAACCAACCAAGGCAGTTAAACACTTGGTACGTATACACAAGTCATGATCGGATTGTTTCATTTAGTGACCATGTCAACAGAGATTTTAGATTGGCAATCAACCAAGGTCAACTACCAGATTAGGGGGGGGGATTCAGTGCATGTAAACGTTACCAGTGACAAAGGTTGTTCTCATTTCTCCTTGTTCACAATTACTTCTTCCCTAAGATCATGAAAACATATTTCAACCAGTAAACAATCGGCTTTTAGTGGCAGTGGGAACGACGCACTGACCCAGCAAACAGGGTCAGATTTAAGAAATATAATTATATTACAATTATAATAATTTACGTCACATTGCGGCAGTCGCGTCTAATATAAAAAAACCAAAGCAACTCTACTAACATTCGATAAACATGACGCAGCAGAGTGCTTAGCAGGAGATACTCCAGAAACTTAACAGGGTGAACAATCTGTTGCTAATACATGTAATTTATAAACAAAAGAAAATAAACTATACATTGATCTTAGACTACATGCCAGAGAGTTGAGCTTAAATTCAATAAGAAATCTCCCTTTTAAACAGCGCAACCAATCAGAGGCTATATGGCTGGGAGAAGAAGTAGCTGAAGTATAGAACATACAAAAGAAGGTCCTGCTATAAAACCTTTAACTAAGTGTTTTCAAAACAGCAAAATCTAAGTTTCTCTGTTTTTTTATCCATATTGTAGTTTGGTCTTTAGCTTGTGACTCGAGTCAGAACATCTGAACCTCACGGTGTAATAATTCCTTATGCTAATGACTTGCAAAGAGACATGATGCAATGTCAAACGATGTGCTCTTATTGCAGCACAAGAGTTTGGGAACAAGCTCTTTGATTTCTGAACAGGAGGAAGAATTTCCATATCAAAAACAGGAAACTTTAATTAACTGGCTACACTTTGAAATAAAACAGATGGCAGGCACGTTGGACTGATAAGCCAGTGCAACACTAGGAAACGCATGTCACATATTAGGAAGGACTTAGCATTTAAACTGCAACATGAAAAGGAATTTTGCAAACAGCACTGCACGCTTGCCATCTTACCTCCAGCAGCCGGTCTCCCGCCTTAAGCCGGCCATCTTGGATGGCGGCTCCGCGAGGAAGTATGTTCTTGACGTAGATTGGTGCAGAACCCCCAATAGGAACATCACGTGAAGTTATGCTGAAGCCGAGTCCTTCAGGGCCTTTAGGATAAAAAAAAAACAAAAGAGAGGAGAGGATGACAGACAGTTTTATGATGGGATAAGGTTTGATGTTTGGGAAAGCTTGCAAGAGTGCATTAAGATCCAACTGGCAGAATTGTCATGAAACTGATGTAAGAGAGGGCAACAGCGACGGTGAGAGTGTGTGTGGAGGAATTTGGCTCCGAATGAGAGGGAGAACATATGTATCTGAGTAATTACATCATATATTTACAGGAAATAACAGCAGTGAGAGTTAGAAGGGCTGCTTCACATGCTTTAATGGACATATCTAAAGAGTTAACAGATTTATTCCTTCATTTAAGACTTGTATTCAAATAAACAGCTTATGTTTTTAGGGATGCATCTTCATTTGTGAAATAAGTCTCGACAGGTTTGATTGTTTAAGCAGCAAAGCAGCATCTACAGCAGATGACACCAGGGAAATTACTAGTGAAGGCTGGGTTTAGAGAAGGAAGGAGAAGAAAAAGGATGTAGGGAAGGAAAGAAAGCACAGGACAGGATATAATACACAAGAAAAAAAGGAATGAAGAAAATAATGGAAAGAAGAAAGGGTGAAAAAACAAAGGAGTAAGGAAAGGAGCATGGTAGGACATGAGGAAGGAGGGACGAAAAGACAAAAAGAGAAGGAAGGTAGGAAGGAAGGAAGGAAGGATAGAAGGAAGGATGGAAGGAAGGAAGGAAGGATGGAAGGAAGGATAGAAGGAAGGAAGGGGGGAGGAAGAAAGGAAGGAAGGAAGGAAGGATGGAAGGGGGAAGGAAGGAAGGATGGAAGGGGGAAGGAAGGAAGGAAGGAAGGAAGGAAGGAAGGAAGGAAGGAAGGAAGGAAGGAAGGAAGGAAGGAAGGAAGG
>JAUZNJ010031722.1:0-14070 GCA_034780135.1 Jordanella pulchra | reverse complement strand
GGACAAACCCATATGGGACCCATATAGTCTGCCCTCCTTTTCCCCACATGGGGCCCACCTAGGCATGCTGGCTGGGTGAGGTCCATATTAGATTTACTGTAGATTAGCAACCCTTTCCAATTAAATAAATGTGTAACAACAACCTATTGGTAAATAGAACGAACAAAAAAAGTTGGAGAGATATCTACCATTGATAAAGAATCTGCTGCAGAATCAGACGTTTGTAGGCTCCGCTGCTCCTGATCGTGAACAGATTTAAAAGCCACTTTTTCGTCTGATCTAACAAGACTAAAAAACTCTGTTTACAGTTGATAATCATGGCACAGCGCTGGTAAAAGGGACCCAGGCAGATTTAATAGCAAAACAATAGAGCAAACTTAATAATTCCTGGTTCCTTACATTTTGTTGTACATTGTTTTCTTTCTGGATTTCTGTCGCACTGGGGACAACATCAACGCTAACCCAGCGTGATAATGTCACCAGTCTCAACTAAGAAAAGAGGCTATGCAGCTTGCCAGAGGGGATCAGACTCAGCTTTTTTGCCAGTGGGAAGGGAGCAAAATGCCGTTGAAAGCGGGTCAATCCGTGTTTGAAAAACCAGGGTTAACCCGCTTATTTCAGTGGAAGGAGGCTAATGATTACTGTTTTTCTCTGTTAGAACAATTGGATGAGCCTTAAACAGCCCAAAACGGGGTCATATGTTTACATGGCAGATCCATTACTACTTATTTTCCTACCCTTTGCTATGTAACGTCACTCAAAAGCAACCTACTCCTTAGCCAGAGCATGAATACGACGTGAAAAAAAACCCCATGACTTTCTGTTCAGAACAAGTCAGTTGAGTAACAACGATTATTTATTTTCATCAATGGGTCCCAAATTTTCCAGAACAGTTTATTCCAACTAGAAATGATAAATAAATTAATAGATATCTCTATGGGGATTTTGTTTTTGCAAAATTACTGACTTTGACACATCTAGAAAAGCAAATGCAGCCATAAATAAATGTTCTTTTTAGTACCTTGTTTAAATGCCTCTTACATCGACAAAAAATTGACATCCCTGGGGTGTTGCTTTTTCTAACTTTTCTTGGAAAATTACTGTGTTGCCATTTAATGCAGAAGAGAGCGATAACGGTATTGGCAGACGGTCAGATGTCCTGGAAGCCGATACATCTTGCTTGTCTCATAAAGTAGGATAATAAAGCTTGATAGATGCAAGAGTTGGAACAGCTCAGCAGTTTCAAATAGCAATAAGGGAGGTTACAGGCTTTGGTTTACTTTCATTAATTTATTTCTTTTGCTTTTTGTAGCACTTTCATTTGGAGCTTTTTCAGGATTTATGCATTTTTTGTATAATTTAGATACAGAACACAATCTATGTTTTTACCAAAGTCACATTAAATCCTGCTTGTGTATTTTTTTCCCTGACGCATCTATCAGTGTTTGTCTCATTAGAAGACCTTAGTACCAACTTAAATTTGATTAAAAAGTCTTCAGGCTTTGACAAACCCTTTGGAGTGGAATGTACGATAAGGAATGGAATTACAGTGCCTCATGTATCCTGCACCACAATTAAAGTTGCCACAGCCAATCCTGTTAGACAAGTGTGACAGAATTAGTGTGGGATAAAAAAAGAATACTTTAGGGTCAAGATAGCTGATAGAAAACTGCCTTCACTGGTTTTATATTGGTCTAAGCCGCATTTAAGTTAAAGAAGTATGAAACTGTCTAGGCTGGTTGGACAGTTTGAGTGAAATATTTCTTGTCTGTGGTTACGGTTTTCAGCCAAGATAGAAAACCAATATTTCATGTTTTTTTGGTCAGCAACAATTATATCAAAATATATATGAGCAAATATATCAAACCTTTTTGTCCCTCATGCATAACTTTTTTTCTGTCTTAGCTTTCTCTTTTATCTCTTCCATTTTTTTTATTTGTCCAATTTACACCAGAAAATTTCTCTTTTCTCTTTTTTTGTCCTAATAAGTTGATTTAAAACAATACTGGATAAAATTAAGCAAAACACCCGATTGATGCACCTCTCCACAATTTACAGCTTGAAACCAAATATAACAAAAGACATTCTGTTAAAAGAAACCTATTGCTTTGACACAAAGAGTTTTCAGTAGATTCATAGTACAATAAGTAATTTGAATGATTGAAAAAAAGTGTAGAAAGTTAATGATAAAAGACAAGATCAGGTGTGGGGCTAGCCATTTAGGGCCCCTGAGCACAAATAGTGTGTGTTGCCCTCCGCCAGTAGACAAACAATAACACAGCGTTAGTTATTTGATTTCTCTTTATTTCCACTATAACTTCTCAGTATTATTTTTTATACATCTGCAATAAATAAGAGAAATTATATAATAAAACTAATTCTGCAATGCCAGTGGTGCAAATATTCTTCAACACAATATAACTTTGTTTAAAACAGTAAAATAATTAAAACCATAAGATGAATTAAAATGAGGAAACAAATAAAGTTCAATTAATAAAATGCAACATAAATCAAATAATTAATAATTCAATAATTCAACTAAATCTTTAAAGATAGTTTTCTCCTTACTTGTCTTTGCAGACTGTCAACATTAAATTTCTTCAATTCTTTTCTGATTTTCACAAGTTCGACATCACAGGGAAGCCTAGACTCCACTCTTTCAGTATCTGGAAATATCTCAAAGTAGCCCTAGGTAAACTTGTTCCTGCTTTTCCCTCGGCCGGTCACATTATAAACACTGGGGTCTGGTAAGGTAACTTTCACACATAGAACTTATACAAGCATCAATTAGTTGTCTCATATTTCTTTTTTAGTCACTCAAACACGAGATCTTTGCATTTGGGTTTGGTAATCTAAAGACTTGGTTCTGAGACACATCATCATTAATAGATTACTGCGCCCCAGTCGGAGTGTGATCACAGATGTATTTAAACATTGATTAAAAGTGAACAGATACATCTCAAGTTCTCAAACCTTTTTAAAAAGTCCAACAGTTTTTTAAAACAAAAAGTAAACTAAAAGTACTGTATCACTGTGCAAACTTATTGGTTCTCAATGCCCCTTAAAGCCAGTGATTACTTGTAAAGACTTTCGTTGATTGGGGGTTATTGTAAATGTTGGATTAAGTTAACGTTATTTCTTTTTTATGCGTTTGAATATTCTTCCTGACTACCTAATGCAGTGAAGCCATATCAAAAGCCTCATCGAAGCCGATGACTGAGTGGAGCATTTATTGGGTGTTAAGCTCTCCGCTTCAAGAGTTCTGCTTTAGCATGATCTATTGACCGGAGGGATGCTCACTCACAATTATCCCAGGCTATAAAGTTATAGAAAGAGAATAGGTGATTCATGTGGAAGACTGTTGTAAATAAGTGATAGAGTGGTACAGATGTAGTGCACTCCTGTTTGCATGTTGTTGTCAATGGAAAGATTACCAAAAGGCTGAATGTTTAAAGCTGGTAAAGAACTTGTGAATAAAACTTTGAAGAGGTGTTTTTGCTTTTAATGTGCCGATAGGTTGGAGTTTGACAGAGCAAAGCCTTGCAGTGGTTTTTAATGGGCTCTTCCCAGGGAGGACCTGGATATTAATTATATTGAAGGAAAAGTCAAGAGTTTTCCGTTTGCTGTTCTTTTCCGTAGGTGAAGGTACAACTGCATATGTTTTATTAATCGAACATTGTAAAATGTAGTCAGTGGGTGGCTTCCCATTCAAACTGCATACTAAAAAACCCCTCTGGATATATATATATATATATATATATATATATATACACACACACATGTATTAGCACTTTTTCCTCTCAGAGAGCAGTTGTTTAAAATTATTAATGTACTCAAAAAACTAGATATTTAGATGTAAAACGATCTGTTTTACATCTAAATGTTTCATGGGGGGAATTTAATTAATACAGACTACAATATTACATATGTTCAAGTCTCCTCCGAGGGACTTTAAATGCATAAGGAACTTTTAGAAAAACAGCACAGCATGCTGCTATTGATGAGCAAGCTCTGGTGGCATCAACTTACAGCCTGTCTGAGCTTGGAGGTGCGCTCCAGGCAAGAGTTAATTTCTTAAAACTAAACTAAGCATATTGGTACAGAGCTTTATGATAATCTGACTGATGTGTCTCTCAGGCATTGCGAAACATTTTCCGTGTTGTGGAGAATATTAAATAGCTTCTTGTTTGGTTATTACTGGATTACTTTGCTCTATGATGAAGGAACATTGGGAGGATTTGGAGGGGTTGGGGTTCTGCTTTAAGTTTATGACATTAGCCTCACAGATAGGCTAATGACTAAATCAAAGAGCTCTGAGCCGAGCTTCTCACTAGCACATCACAGTCATGACAAATCACCTTGGATACATATTTTTCTCATATTGTCAAAGTTGTCGACTTCATTTGATACAGTAAAAATTATGATGAATGTCGTTGGGAAAAATGTTGACATTTGATAAGGTAGAAAACTACACACAGCCATACTGGTGCTTTATTATTTTTACTCTGTTCAGCTCATTTTTTTAAAGCTTTTTGGATGAGCAGCGGGGTGTCAGTTTAATATTTTTCATTTATATATTTATATCTCTCCATGTTTATGGAGTCTAGAAATGTGTTTTGAAATCTAAAAGTTAAGGTAAGGATTTATTCTGAAGGGAATTTGGAAGGAGGCTATAGTTAAGATAATGCTGGGGGGGGCGCTTTTCCATAATGAATAAAAGATAAAAAATGTTGCTTTTACAAGTATCCATAATGGGTTTCAGTTAGGTTTGCTTAGCTTTAAACTATGCCTTTAATATTCAATACCAACAAATGGTCAAAGCCCAAGGTTTTTGTGATAGGGATTAAATGATGGTCCTCATTTATCTGTATTAGATTTTCCTTAAAACAGCTCTGACTCGTTTGTGGTTTGGGATGGGGTGAGCTACACCTTAATAAGTAGCAAAAACAAACTGCAGTAACATCAATACTCGTTCATTATCCCTGTTTAATTTGCATCCTCATTTCATCCTTTGTAAGGCGAACAATATCTTCACACAGTAAAACAAAGATTCAGTACTGGTTCCATAAAACCTGGTTATCAGGAGTTTTAATAACTTCATTATGCTTTCCAACAGGTACGTAGCTGCACAACATTTTTGCAAAGGTTCTTTTTTTAAAAAGAAATATGTATACAATATCTATCTACGATGCTGAATGTTTGTTTTTCTTCAATGGCTTTTTTGTTTTTCCTTTTAACACATACATCTTACATACAACTTCTTTAAATGGTAAAGGTCTAGAGATGCCTGTCGAAAGTGAAGTGAGATTGATCAGCAGAAAGAGTGTTTATAATTTACTTATTGGATGTAATTTACATAACATAGAAAGGATAGCTCAATTTATGTTGCTTCTTGATGGAAAATAACCTCCTTTTATATCCTGCCTCACAGAAAAAAAGAGTTAATGAAAAAAAGAGACAAAGTTGTTTTCCTCCTCTACCTTTGTACAAAAACTCAGGCGCCACTCGTTTTTATTGCTTTGTCAGCCTTGGATCGAGGTTGGGGTTTAACTTCTGTTATAGCGTTGAAGTAGTTTTCTTTTCAGCAGGCAGGTGTGTTGTTGCACATTATTAGTAAGCAACTGAAGCTTATATATGTGCGATATATTTTTCTTCCATATTGCATCTTTGCTTCTCAGGCTACGTGGAAATTGAGGCCTTAATTGATGTAATGGGCGTTAACTCCAGATGTAACATCAGTGTTAGAAAACAGGGAGAGGGAGGAAGCCTACAGAGCAAATAAAAAGCAACCGCAAAAGGAAGACCAATTTAAAATGTTTCTGATTGATGTCTTAGTTATTAAGGGACAGAAACTGTGTGGGTGTGTACACAAGAGTGGGGAGGCAGGGGAGGACTATGATTTGATCTTGCATGCTATGAAAGGTTGCTGGAGAGAAGCAGTGCTGCCCATATATATCCAGGTCAGAATTTATTCCCATTCAGAGGACCATTATTGTTGACCTTCCCCTGCCTGGGAAAGCCAAAGTAAACAGAGGCCTAATAAATCAACTTTAACAAGCCGAATAGTCCGGGCCAGCAGAGCAGCCATGCAGCTCGGACACACAGGGATGGATTAATCCACACCACTGACTCTCCACAGTGGGTACCTGTGGAGTGAGATTTGGCTGATAGTTTGTATGCCGACGCGCAGGGATGTTTAATTGCTTCGCTGAATGCATCTCCCCAGCCGGTGTGTTTGTATTCACACTCAAGGCTATGTTTGTGCGAGAGATACAGAGCAAGTCAAAAGAGAGGGTGCATAATCGCACTCTTGTGCAGAGCTATACTGCACTAGAAATTTCATTACATGCTTACCTGGTGTTCGAGTGGAGGCAATATTTGTAGAGCAGATTTACTCTGCTGCCCGTTGGATTCCTCATCAATTTCATATCCTCCTCCACATCAAGGGAGATCATCAATGATTCATACTTTAGACTGCAGCTGAGTGCTATAGAAATGCATTAGTTAAACTCCTAATATCCTCACGTTGGGGCGGCGCAATAAAAAAAATATTTACCAGCCTCTGTTGTATTTTTGTTTGGAACCACAGATCATTGTTTTATTACAGCATTTTTCAATCGTATATAAAAATAACTGCAATTAAATCACATTATGGTGCTCTGTGCAACCTGCCAAAAATGCACATTTAACGGTATACATACACACACAGACTAGCCCACACTCGCTGCTGCTCCGCCGCAGGTCCCTATTCTTTGCTTTCGGCTCTATAAATCTCAGTGGATGTTGAATAGGAGGTGTTGTGTGTTGTTTTAGTGATAAGTTTAGATTTAATATATTTGGCTCCAAGTCAGACAATCGGTCCATCTGCTCATCAGTCTAATTGACAGATTTAATGTATAGAATAATTTACATTGTCTATATGTAGCAGAGAACAAACATTAAAACTTCCCTTAAATTGAAGTTGAAATCTATGAGCTGAACTGCATTTTACTAGCTATGTGTAGCTGGCAGAAAGCTATTGCACGTCACGCTGTGTCCGTACAAGGGTTCCAGTTGATTTGTATGCACATCATTGTGCCCAGATCTAACACTATCAGTATAGGCACGTGGGTGTGTTTTGTAGGCAAGTAAATGCAGAAAAGTTATTCCTCCAGTGTCACATTTTTGGCTTGGTTGTGTTGTGTCCCAGGCTGCTGCACAGTTGGTGAATATCAATGCAGTGTGGTGTAGTGACAGGGACTGGAGCTGACACGTTGTCACACTGTGATGAAAAGCACTCTGAAATGATGTGGCGGGAGTGTTCCTCCTGTCCGCAGAGAGATGGTAAGCTGGCTTATGTGTGTGTTCGTCTGTGCCTGCATGGTTGTGTTAGGGCGTGTACAGGCATGTTTGTTTATTTCTCAGGTTTCTCTAGGTGCTGTCTGTCTTATTTTTTTTTATTCAAGACTGTAGCACTTAACACCTCAAATTGGTTAGTTTGGCTTTTGGACGAACACTAATATTGCTGATTTTGCAGAGTTTGGGCTGCCTAAAATTAGTTTTTTAGTGTCAGGTAAGCTAAACGAAAAAGATTCTTGAAAATAGAAATACCTTAACAGATATAACTCATAACTAAATACAAACATGCATCTCATATATTAATGGAACCCTGTTTTCTTGCCTTTTAAACTGTGTCACTTTTGTAAGGAAAATCCATTTGTGTTGAGCAGCAAGCTGATTTGATAATGTGAATCCTGCCTATGGAAAACTTACCAAATCCTCTGCCCATGCTTAACAGCTTATTCTGCTACTCACTTTTTAATTTTATTTTATTTTATTGGATTTAACTCTTAGGGATTCCATCTCTGTGTGGAGACACGAGATTGCCATTGGTTACAGAGTCTCATCGTCATTCTCATCGTTACATGACAGGCCTTTAATACCAGATTGGGAATTTTTTCCCACTATCATCCCACAACTCACACCTAGAGCTTTTTTAATGGATGCAATTAAAATATGGCCAAAACTTAAATGACATTATATTTCTTAATTTTGATAAATACAAAAAAATTGTCATCATCAAAATGAAAGCCTCAGAAAAACTGCCAAGAATGCCCACAACAGAATCCTGTACCAAGTTTTCACAATTATTTTGCCTTATTTATAAAATTTGGTTTATATTTGCTTTAAATGTTAAAAAAAAACATTAAACTACATAAAAGTCAGAATGCCAGTCAGTGATAAATATTGTAATTATAGACTATGACGTCGGTTTGTTTAAAACCATTATTGTATGCAATTCTCATGTCATAAAAACTGATATCCAATTGTTGTCCACTCTCAGATGCAATCTACATATTCTTCTGCCTAAACCAGGAATGCGTCAAAATTTAAAGCAACACAAACAGGCCTTTCAAATACCACACAACCATTGTTACAGAGTAAATTACACCAAACCACAAAAAAAAATTAAAAAGGCTTTTTATATCTTTTTATTCAAATATATATATATATATTTATAAAATACACGTTCTGGAAGATTTTCTGAACGTGAAAAATTCAGTTAAGTTTCGGTTAGTCTAAATGTTTCTGATTTTTAACAAGATTCTGCACTAAGTTATATGTGGACAACTGTTTACTGTGCATATAATTATGAAACACAAAATCTTAGTGAAGGAGCAAATTTTAAAGTGCTGTTATGTTTTTGTGGTCCCATACCGGAAAGGTGTCTTCAGTAGATTGCCATCTCTACACCACTGTCAAATAACTAAAACACATTATTTATAGAGCAAAACCTTTGCCATTTAAATAAAAATGTTAGTTTTGTATGTTTTTTGCTGTTATTGGCATGTTGTCTTGATACACTCTTGTTTAATGTGTTCCCATTGGAAAGCTGTTCTGTAGGAGATTTTCATCTTATATCAATATTTGATATATCCATAAAGCCCACTCTAACAACTAAGCTAAGAACCTGGACACCTAAAGTAGGTCCATGCATTTAAGTCCCAAACAAACATTGTACCAAATCTGAATTTGTGAAGAGGAGCTGGGCAGCTCTTTGACGTATATCCTTCCAATCGATGCACTGGCACGTGTTTGTGTTGCATGTACATATCCTGAGAATTGCCTTTGTGGATCAGAAGCTTTCGCTCACTCCCTCTCCCTGTCCCTCGCCGCTGCCCCAGAATTTCTTAAGCACTCCTTCACATCTCTTTGAACTTGGTGTACAATCCAGCTTCTACACCCCTGGAGAGCTGAAATGTGAGAGGGTAACTGTCACATTTCCCTCGCTTGTGGTTGAAGCGTCGCCAGATCTTTGCAGAACAATGAATGTGGGTATGTTCAGGTCTCTGGTCTCTTGTTTTGGGCAAAGGTCCTGCTATTATGCTTGCCCCATCATGTTAAAAGCTTTTATTAATGCAACTTTCCCTCTGTGGATCTTTGTAGGAATATGGATCGACAAGAAATGTTCCTCACCAAGTAGCTACTGAACTCTGTCAGTTTCATTATTAAAATGTAGAACATGAAATACTCACATGGGAAGGAGCATGTGTGGCACACAGCTTTACATGTATATCTTTTTATTTTTTAAGGACATGAAAAAGTCCCATTAAAAGAAAAGCTCATGAATTGAGTAAGGCATCACAACTTTGAGCATGTCATTAAAGATATAACGGATTAAAGGAAGTTATATTTGCCAAAAATGTTTGAGGAAAGGTGAAAGGGCATCAAATGACTTCACTATCTTTAACTTTATGGCACTCCATCTTAAATCTATTCATTTATTGTGAGTTTATGTTAAAGAACATGCCTAACTTTTACTTATTAAAATCTGATTAGTGTACATATGTTATCTCAGTATAAATAAAGCTGTTTTCTGAACAATCTGCTTTCATAAAGACCAAGGAACACAGCATGCAGGTTAGAATTTAAGTAGTAGAGAAGTTTCAAGCGTGGGTAGGTTATAAAAGCAATATTTTAAGATATCACACATTATTATTCTTAGATATTTTTTACAAAACACATGGAAACAAGACAAAAGTTAGTTACAACCAGACTTTTTAGGCACCATGATAGCTCTTAAAGAAACACAGAAATCCACAGCTTAAGTTGAAGAATAGATCTCAACTATAGCATTAACATTAATAAGGGGTAAAACAAAAGCCACTGATTTAAGAAAGTCATAAAAGAAACTGCATTGTTTGCATATGGTGATATGCTTTGGCCAGGCGAGAAAAATCGTGAATTTCTTCTCCTTCATGCAAATTGCTGTTTGTTAGGGAAAGCAATAAGCAAGAGGACTTAAACATACAGAGGCTGGATGTAGATCTAAACATATTCATGAAATGAAATGACCCAGTCACAGATTAGACCAGAATCTAAAATTGGTGTTCAGGTGATCATTATCCAATCAGAGTCTGAGCTGCTTCACAAAGAAAAGACTTGCAGGTGTTTTTGCTAAAGTTGATCTTCACAGTATTAGAATGCAACACTTTTCTGATTACATAATGGACCCTCTTATCACTTCTAAACTGTGTCATATTTATTGTGTATCAAGTTCCTGTGCTTCTGTTTGGAAGAAGCGTCCATTTTCTTTATGTAACCAGTGATGTTTTCTATGCTCTATGAGCCTCTGTGTCTGAGGGTAGAATTTCCCATTTTTAAATCTTAGCATTTAGGTGAGGATCACTTTTGCTGACTTTCTGCACTCATGTGTTAGCAGCATGTTACTGACTATAAAACACAATCAATCAGGGAGTTGTCAGCTGTCTCCTTTGTCCCTAATTACACCCCTAACTCTGCAGCTTTTTCCGCCAGTTGTTTCTTTCTGACTTAACTTGAGCATTTTTTTTTCTTTTCCACAGCGGAGTTCCTTTTTTGATACAATAGTCTTACTGAAGTACTCTTCTCCAGATGTTCTCTCCATAGATAAATCTGCGATTCAGATCTCTATAATTGATTGTAATATGCAGAATTAATGCCTGGGGTTATAAAGAGAATCCTTGGCCATTTTCTGCTTTCCCTTTGAAATTCAAAACAAGAAAGAACCACAATGCACTTTTTCCCTTTTCTTTTTTTCCTCTGCCTGGGCTCCACATACAAGAGCAGTGCAGCAATCCCTATTTACATATTCTCTTGCTGATTCTTTGCCAAACAACTTGGGTATTGTCATAGACATAATTTGGAGGATGATCAAACAGGCTTTACGATTACGTACTTTCCCTTTGCTCTCCACCATGCTCTTTAGACGTTTCGTTGATATGACTGCTGATACTCCTATGAATAAAGAAGAATATTGCAAAAAAGGACATCTAATGATGTTTATAACGGATTGTCATAAAAAGTGAATGTTGAATGAATGTGCGCTGTTGGGTTCTGAAAGAGACAGATAAGACAGACAGAGATGGAGTGAAAGAGACGGACTGAGAGTGACAAAGAGTGAGGTTGAGTACTGAGCTCATTTGCCATTCTAGCATGTTGGTTATAATAAGGGAACCTCAGCAGCCCTTATTGAATTATAGATCACACCAGTAAGATTGGATGAGGTTAGGCCATTGTAACACTAACTTAATAATTCAGATATTGTATCACTACAGTAATAATTGCATAGGGAAGATAATATTTTTTCGTTGTACCTCCACTTTTATAAAAGTGTTTGCTGAAAAGCCCTTTTCAATCAATTCCTGGTATAAGCTCTAGTCTTCAGTCCTTTGTGTCCAGCTGATGGTCACAACATCTTGAGGCTGTTCTGTAAAGCAGGTGTATTTATAAAAAGCTGAAAAATGTAATTTATCACCAATATATTTTTTTTTAAGATCAGCAAGCAAATATTTAATAGATTACCTCAGATACATCTCAAACATGTTGTACAGCAGCCCATCAGGAGTCTGATGTATAAAGTGGACTGAATGATCTCAAAGGGAAACACAACATGCTCCTATCCATGAAATCCAAGAACAGACACAAACACAAGAAAGTTATTGACAGCCATCAGTCTTCAAACAGTTAACAAGTCTATTTTCAAGGGGTCATAACCACAGTCAGAACCGCGGTCTGCTGAACCCTCTGAAGCTTTAATCCGGTCCGCCCTGGCCATCATCACTCACTGTTCCTTGTTTCACAGATATATAAGAGACCTTTTGTTATATTAAATGCACAATTGAAAGAGGAATTTTTAATAAAACTGTAAAAAGGAAGAGATAACAGCATTAAAAAAAACCCAGGAATAATCGTTGTCTAAAGAATCAGGATTTGTTTTCTTGTACCTCTTTTTTAATATCACCAGAGGCTTTTGCTAATTGCATAAAGTAGGAAAGGATTCTTCTCATGTGCCATGTCATTGTAACTTTACACTGCTTTGCTTATTCACGTGAAGAAAAAGGGATAGGTGCCTTGTTACACATTTGTTTTGATCTACAGAAAGTACTCAACAGCCCATCTGCTGGTACAATTTTGCTTATTGCTGCTTTAAATTTGACCATTATATAATGCTATTTCCATAAAAGTTAATATTGTTTTCTCTTCCACCAGAATGAAAAACATTCAGTTTAAGTTTTGCAAAATTTCAAACTTCAGATAAAGATAAAAGTTAACTGACCAGAAAGTCAAAATTACTGTTTGATGAGTTCTAAGTTAAAACTGACTGTCCTTTTGTGACGACAAATATGTGGAATTTTGTAGCAGAATAAAATAATTAGTCTGCGAGACTTGCATAAAATAATGAAAAGGTAACTGAACCAGTAAAACCTAATGGCATAACTGTTTTTTAGAACTTGTTTATGATGTTAGGAATATTCTTTGTCATTCATACCCTGATATTACCTACTGGTTAAGTATAGTAGCAGTATAAAGTATATATACTAATTCAAAGACAGAGATTGTTCTTGTCCTTGTTCTTAGAACACAGATTTATTTCGATATGGTTGGAGCCAGTGTTGTCTCATCATTTACAAATGATATATGGATGATCTGTGATGTGATGATGTAGCAGGGTGTGACTCTGCAGATCTATAAACAGCTACATTTAACTGTTATTCATGGATTTCCATGGATAAAGCAAGCCTGGTAAGGCCTACTATATGTAACCTGAGCATTTCTCCTGTCTAAGTATAACTGCTGTCATGCTTTATAGTCATTTAATCCATATACTATGGAAAGTGTTTTTCTGTGTTTATTTGCAGTGAACTCGTCACGGGAAAGTGTTGGGGAGATAAAGCTTGAAGGTGTAAGGACACTAGTTTTCTTCTCCCAATATACTGTCTGTCAAAAAAGCAAATCATGTTAGCTACTTAAAAAAAGGTTTGGGTGAATTTTGATCACGATTACAAAAGAAATTATATTTCTAGTTAGTTTTCTTTTGTGAGTTTTACTGTGTCTGAAAAAACAAATAGGAAGTTGTTTGATTTAGGAATTTTCCAGATTTGGACAGAAGAAATTTATAGACAGATAATATTTAATTCCTTCCCCATTCATCCCTCCTTTTGTCAGTATATTCACCCATCCATTTGTTTATCAACTATCTTTCATGGTTCTGTTTGCCGACCCTCAACCTCATTTTGAGAGCAACACATATTTTGTCCTGGAGAGGCAACACTATTGCCTGTTAGAAACTTAGACTGTCAGTCTGGATCCCTGAGCAAGACCCTTAACCTCCCACTATGCTGCTCAATGTGGCAGCACACCACTACCTAAGGGATTGGTTACACTCAGACGAGTTTTCCTAGCATTGAGCTATAAAGAGATTCCTTCCTCTCCTCTTTTTGTCCATTTTCAAGTCGACGACTGCTGCTTGATTTGTTCATCCAAATATCTGTCTGTAGATCATTCAATCCATTCATTTGGTTGTCCCTCCATCCATCTTTCATTTTTTTCCTTCTTGTGTCGATATCATCTATCATCCATGTGCTCATTCTCTGTCTTTCCACCTCTGTTTTTCTGGCTGCTCAATCATTTGTTTCACTTTTGTATTTTTTTTTCAAAATGTGAATGTTTATCATTTTTTGTCACTGTCAGCCCGTCCATCCATCCATCCATCCATCCATCCATCCATCCATCCATCCATCCATCCATCCATCCATCCATCCATCCATC